>APFE030471857.1:57561-129822 GCA_000404065.3 Pinus taeda
GACTTTCTCTCTCTTTGAAGTTTTGACATGAAGAGCAAAGGTATGGGGCTTGACAAAGAGGACAATGTGGCTATTGATAAGGCCACATAGACTGCAGATAGTCAAGGTGACAAATTTCAGTGTAATAGGGTGTGAAGCAACACTTTTAGGGAATTAGAAGCCCTTGGTTTATGGACATGTATGATTGGGGTTGTAGTGCCCAAAAATGTCTATAACAATTTCCCCCTAAAGCATGAGGTTGTTAATCTTTTGATGTCAGGTGAAATGCTTTATCATGAGGATCAGAAGTTTTTCAAGCTGGAAGGCGACTTGTAATAAGATACAATACAATACATTATCTTCATAATATTTTCATGATCTGGCTAAGGCAGGCATTCCCATGCTCAGATTTATAAATTCATTTTCATGTCCATAGGATAGACAACCGTCTGTGTAGCAGACTGATGATTCAGATAAAGCCATCATCCTTTGATTTGGATGATTATCTGTTCAGAAATTATGTACATTTGATGTATTTATATTCCTGAATATATCACAACCCGAATGGATGAAACTAGATCTGGGGTCTTCATACTCGTTCGATCTTCACTCAGAGTACAAGTCAATCCATGTGAAATATGTTCTGAAGTCGAACATGGAAAGACATCGCCTGATTACCAGCCAATGATGAAAGCTACTAACAGGTGCGAGAGGAACCACCGATAATGATGATGACCCTCAAGGTACTACATTACAATTCACGTGGTGTGAAAAATGGACTTGGCATCGAACACCACGTAAAATATTTCGGTTGAAGTCCATTAATTTAAACCTATCACTGGAAGTGAGAAACTTGCCATTGAGGCATGCAAGCTTCAAAGTACTGAAAGGGTTGGCCCTAGGTTGACTTCTCGGATAATGAGTTGACATCAACAAGAAGCGACCCGTCATAGGAGGGCCTTAATGAATCCCACATCTACGACATGTAACGGAGATAATGACTTTGGAGGTGAAAATGATCTGATGATACAAGGTTCAGGGTGGCGGTCATGAAAGAATGGAGCGTAAATGTATTGTAGTGGATGAGACACAGGTGAATTCTCTAAGTGACTTCTCTTGAACATACCGGCGACACTAATGTGGATTGGTAGCGTTAACCCAAAAAATGGATGGTGTGATGGACCAAAGGTGATGTGACCGGTGAACGGAATAACTCAACCCGACTCGGATGTGGAGTGAAAGTGTCATGTTCAAGAGCGACTTGCTACCAATGAAGTTTCTTCAAGTTTTCTTCCCAATTTTTCCCCAGTCATCGCTGACCAGTACCTCTTTATTTTTGTCAAGCTTGAGGAGGATAACATATGCTTGTTCTATAATTCGCCCTTCGAGCGAACCTGTCGCTATGTTTTAACAAGCCTAGCGACAGTGAAACTCGATCCTGTCTATACGACGAGTTTGTCACTATTATTTTTAACGAGTTTAACGAAAATGATAACTCGGTCCCTTTTCAATTTTAGAGAGTCTGGAAAGGGGCGGAAAGGAAACTCCAATATTCCTTTTTCGTCATATATAATCCCCTAAGCCCGAAAAAGTACAAAACAATAAGAAAGGGATGAATTTTCTATAGTTTTAACGAGCTGAACAAGACAAGCGCTCGATCTTTTTGTGTAATAATCCCTCAGGTCTAAAAAGATTAAAATCTAGAGGAGGGATAGCATTTCCGATCACTTTAACGAGCTAGAGAGGCCAATTGCTCGGAAACCTTTTCATATTTTACGAGTCAGTTGAAAAGAGCTTAAAAGAGACTCATTTTTTAAGGAACGAGTGATATTTTTGGGTAGCTGCTGATTCCAGGTAAGGTTTGGAATTATCCAATCATGGTCAGTGTCACAAGGATGGCTAACTGAATCACTCATCAAAAATGTTCCTCAAAAAGGGTAAACAATAAAATGGAGGCTTACGATCGGCCAAACAGAGTGGAGGTGATGATGAGAACACGACCAAGGCTCAAAAGACGACGATAATGTGTTCACAATGGTTATTTACCGGGGGATCGGTTCATTTTTTAGTGAGATTAAACTCTTGGGGAAACATTTTCTCATTGCTTAGGTTTAATTTTTAACAAGCTTGAACTTCACATAAAAAACTACTCGTGATAATGGTCATTGATTGTTTTATTCACCGTTAGCACTTTGTTCTTTCAATGGTTGTACTACCTGCTCAATTTCTTCAACAAACTGATTAGAAATGAAAAAATATGCTTGAAAAATGAGTTAAGACACTAACACCATACTCGAATTACGTGAATAGTAATTTAAAAGTGACTTTTACCTCTCATTTTACCATTTCATTTGAATTTGGTCTGTTGGAGCTCTCAAGGTGCTTTTCCCCCTTGATTTTCACTAGTTGATTCTGGGAGATTCTGCAGACGATTTTCGGCACCATCTGGACCAAGTAAGAGCCAAACCTGAGCTTTTCATTTGCATCCTTTCCTTTCTGAATTATGATCATGTTTCCTTATTTTTCTGAGCCCCTGGGGTTTGAAAAATTCACCCTGGCCCCATCACACGTTTCCTATATCGAAAGGTGCAATGCATACTGACCTGGCCATTGGCCAGTTAGTTTTCATCCCACCTAGACACTTGCTGGGGTGCAATGGGCGCAAGGAGGGAAGTTTTTCAGTGGTTTCTCATGGACTTGTTTCCTATTTTTTGCCAAATCAGAGCCCGAACTCTTCTCTTGTTTGTCTTTAGAGATTTATCAGAGCAAAATGGTTGTTACATGGCAAGAACGCGAGCATGAGGAAGAGGACATGGTTGCTTTACATGATCCGGGTACAGTAACTACACTACGAAATTGTGTAATGCTGAAGTTTTTCTGCATTTCTAGCATCTGGCAACAAATCAATCTGTTGCAATATTTCCTCGACGCTTGGGATCCCACCAACCAGGTGTTTCAGATCAGAGACAAGTCTGTCCCTTTGACTGTCATCGCCATCTATTTTTTGACTGGTTTATCAAGGCAGGGCGCCCCTCTCTCCTTATCAGGTTCTGCCCGTGGGGGCAAATCCGTGAGAGAGTACATTCGCTGGTACTATAGAGAGGGATCTCAACCGAGTGTAGACAGCAAGATCAACATCTAGGATGTCACTGACCAGCCCCTGAGGTCCACTGTATTCACTTTTACTAGACTGGCTGGTAGTGCGGCTCTTCATGTAGCCAACAGGTCTTATATGCAACACGCCTTGGAATGCCTTGAACCCAAGGTGTTCAACTAGTGCGACGCAGTACTCTTCGTGATGAAAGAGCAACTTAAAAAGGTGAAAAGCAGAAAAATCTAAGAATTTTGGCTATTGTTCTATTTTGACCGCCTTTGCCTTGGAGAGGATCCTGCTGATGGAGCCGCAGTATATTTCACTTGGTTTACCTCCACCGACTGAGCCACGAATGCAGAGATGGGTTGACCTTATGGCTCCACATCCTGGCCAGTCCCAGATTTCTTTCTCTACTACCTTTTTCGAGTGGTTCGATCGTTAGGAGATGGTTTATGCCAAGTTTCCATATGCTGGCGTGGATTTCCGGGGTGACCTGGATTTGGTGTTACCGGCTGGCGAGCAATGGGGTGCTCTAGGTAAATTCTCTGATCATATCTCTGTTTATTGTTTTCATAACGTTCTTATATTTTTCTTCGACCAAGACTAATCAAACTCATGTGCTCATGCAGACATTGGACCAGTTCGACTAGCAGTATGCCCGAGAGCACCAACTGTCGCTCCTGTAGGAGAGGCTGTGGGGAGGGCCATCCTCCACGACCTTGATGTGGCTGAGACTCTTTTAGCATTGCAGGACCAGGTCATGGGTCTCACTCTCAGTATTCCGGATGTGAGGACTGATGACCTGCCCTTGAGGTTGCGGCGACATACCATTGGCGTGCCAAGTCGATGGACTAGGCTCTTACACATGATTGCACAGGTGGTGACATGTTATCACCAGCATCATTAGACTAGGGTGCCCCCTAGCATTTTGGGTTTTGGGTCATTTCACAACTTTTTGTCTTGGTTATAGAACATTACGTGTAAACTACAAACAGTTATATATGTATATATATATATATATATATATATATATATATATATGTATATATATATATATATATATATATATTATATATATATATATATATATATATATATATATATATATATTATAATATTATATATATATATATATATATATATATATATCTATATTTGATTTTCGGAGCTTTATTTTGGTTAAGTTACATGATCCTGATGAAAATTTTGATGAAATGCTTCTTTTTATAAATGTCGCAAATGTCTATCTAACACATAATTTGCCAATGAGTCCGTTAATGTGCTTAAATTTATGGAAATATGTTGATATTGAATGAAATAGAACTGTCTTTCCAAAATTTTGGCCCTTAGGAATTTGCGATAAATAGTTGGATTCCGTACAGAGTAGATACCAGTGAGTTGTAGAATGATGAGTTGTGAGTCTAGCTTGACAATAATTCGACATATGCCACGTGTGATGGCATCAGAGAGGAGTTCTATCAAAGCACTATATTCAGCGATATTGTTCGTTGACCTACCGATGCATACCCCTCTAAAACTTACTAACTCGCCGCTGGGATCGAAAATGGCCCAAGCCGTAGAAGATAAGTTCTGTGAACTACAACTTGCTCCGTCGGCATATCCAACAAACTATTCCAATAGGTTCGACATCTACAACAAATTCAAAGAAAATGGATTACCTAACCAAAACAATTACCCTTAGCGAAAAATAAATGTAACAAAAGCATAGGGATTACTACGTTGAGCTAGGCATAGTAATGCTTGAGGTACAACCCGTTGCGAGGTTGCGTTAGTGGAATACCATCATAATCAACCAACTCATAGGCTCCTTTTTCCAATACACATTTGACAATATAGGGACCCATCCATAAAGACTTGAACTTACCTGCTCCTAACGTATCGGATTCCTGGTCATAAAGCAAGACCAGGTCACCTTCCGAGAAGACACGGGGTTTGACATTTTTGTCGAACTGTGCCTTGAATCGTTTCTCATGGGTTTCATTAGCCAAAGTAGCATTACGATGGGTTTCATCCAATTGGATTAACTCCAAGAAACGAGCCTCCTCTTCTGAAGTTCCGAGGAGAAGGTCGACTGCGAGTTTGAGAGACGAGATTTCACATTGAATTGGTAGGATTGCTTCCAGGCCATACACTAGTTGAAATGGTGTAAACACGGCCGCATTCCTCACCAACGTTCAGTATGCCCACAAGGTCGGGTACAATATTAGGTGCCAACTCCGTTTATGGACTCCAATCATCCTTTGCAGCATGCGCTTTAGGACCTTGTTGATCGCCTCAACTTGTTCGTTGGTTTGTAGATAATACGGAGTAGAGCTGTCGTGGGACAGTCCTAATTTGGCAGCCAACTCAACCATCATGTGATTGCGAAAATGTGATCCAATATCTGTGACTATGGCTTGTGGGAAACTGAATCTGGAGACTACGTGATTGAAAAAGAAAAGGGCAGTCGTTTTGCCGTTGTTGTTTAATGTAGGCATCTCCTTGGCCCATTTGGTAAAATAGTCTACCGCGACTATGATATACCCATGCCCTCCGGTCGAGGTGGGGTTACATGTCATGAAATCTATGCCCCATTTGGCGAATGGTCGTACATCAACCATTGGTTGCAATGGTGCGGGTGGTATTCTGGTTTTGCAATCAAAGATTTGACAAGCATGACAACTTCTGACTACGATTATGCAGTCTTTGAACATTGTTGGCCAGAAGTATCCTGCTCGTAGAATCTTTTGTGTTGTTGCATAACCAGATTGATGTCCCCCACATGCACCTGAATGACAATCATTTATGACTTTTTCAACCTCCTCATGGGTGAGGCACCTCTGCAAAACGGTATTGATACCACGACGGTAAAGTGTATCATCGACGATCATGTAGTCTTTTGCTTGGTATTGTATCTGTTGTTGTTCCGAGCATGAGGTATTAGACCTATATGTTTGGGTTTGGAGATAAATGATCATGTCTCCATACCACTGATTGCTTGAAGATATCAGAAACAAATTTTCGTCTACGATTACTTCTTCTATTCTTGCATCGTTAGATGATGATGGGAGATCGCATAGTAACTCAACCAAAACCAGTGCTTTCTTTGATTTGGATTTTTTGAATTCTAGATCAAAATCTTGTAAGATCACTATCCATTTTGAATATTTTCCCCCCAGCAACTGTCGTGACAATATATAGGTCATGGGGTTGTAATCTGACAAAATGGTAGTTTTTCTAAAGAGGACATAGTGTCAAAATCTCTGTATCGCTTGAACAACTGTGAGAGCCAGCTTTTCAATGTAGGAGTACTTTATTTCTGTATCATTTAAGTTTCTTCTTAAATAATATATAGGGTTTTCAATTCCATTGCCTTCTTGTACTAAAACCATTGCTATAGTTGTATCTGCTGCAGCAAGATACAGGTTAAAATCCTTTTGGTAATCCGGGGCATACATTAATGATGCTTTTATTAGGGATTCCTTTAAAGCATCAAAGGAAGCTTGCGCGACCTGATCCCAGATAAAGGGTACATCCTTCTTCAACAGACGAGTATAAACTTTAGCAAATTCAGTGTAATTTGGAATGAACCTCCTCAGAAAGTTTGCTTTCTCTTGGAGTTTCTGAATCTAAAACAAATTTCAAGGTGGAGCCAAATCAATGATCGCCTGAACCTGACATGGGTCGAGATGAATCCCGTCTTTGGAGACTACAAAGCCAAGTAATATACCAGAAATGACACAAAACACACATTTGTGTGGATTGAGTCTTACCTTGTAGTGTCGGCAACGTTGAAATATCGCTCTTAGATGTTGCGGATGATCGGTCCGCTTTTGCGAATGACCCAGTAGATCATCGAGATATGGTTGAATGATGTTCTTGATGCCATGGAAGGCATAATTCATTTCCCTCTAAAAATTTTCCCCCACGTTCTTTAAACCAAAGGGTAGCTTGCGATATGCGAATGTGCCCCATGGACAAATGAATGCAGTCTTTGACTGGTCCTGTGGGCAGATATTTATTTGATTATACCCGGAAAATCCATCCATAAATGAAAATATTTCACATCTGATGCATTCATCAATAATCTGGTCAATGAAGGGTGTAGGGTAGTTGTCTTTCGGACAAGCTTGATTTACATCCCTATAATCGATGCACATTCTAATCCTTCCTTGTTTTTTCATTACAGGAACAATATTCGATACCCAGTTGGTTAGAGGAACCAGGTAAATAAATCCAGCATGGAGGAGTTTTTCAACTTCCGCCTTGATGGAAATGGATTTCTTGGGGTGCACCTGCCGTAGCCACTGTCATACTGATTTGACATCTAGATACATCTTAATTTCATGTTCAACTATGCTCAAGCCAATGCCTATCATTTCATCATATGACCAAGTCTCTAAACTCGTGAAAAAGAGCGTAATATATTTCCTGTTCTGAAGAAGAACAAGTCTTTCCAACATGAATATTATCTACAACATTTGTTTTGGTTGAGATATTTATGGCGATAGTCTCTTCGATATTGGATAGGTTTCGCTCGGAATCCACCGTGTTTACAGTATTCGATTGAAAATCAAAACCTGAGGGATGAATAAGGTCACAGGAACAATCTTCTTTAAACCTCGAAAGATGGGAACGATGGTGGAAATCTTCCCATGGTGCCCCATCAATTATCATTGACTGAACAATTCCCTCGTCTGTACTATGTACTTGTGACCAAGGATCTGAAGGGGTGCCATATTACTTATACCTATCTATCCAAATGCTTGGTGAGCGTTGATTCGGGTTTGCCTCCCATGTTGAAAAAATTGATTGCTATAATATTTCCATTGGGCTTGGAGGAATCTCCCATAGATGATCCATGTTAATATCGTTTTGGGGCATCTATCGAATAGACGATATCATGTTACAAGTTCCTAACATTGCCACTTTCGCCGAATTTATTGGAGGCGGTAGGGCAAAAGTCCCCATTAGTGTAGGGTCTTTTAGTAGGTCTGCTCCGATATTTTGAAGCGAATGAGTGCTTCCGTGGATCATTGGAATGCTTCCCGTAACTTGCGAACTGTTGGGGAGAAAAGTTTGTTGGTCGATGATCGTAATTCCCCCTTGGAAAGGAAATGTGATCTTCCTGAAGTATGTTGACACAACGACGGCCATGGCATATATCTAGGGCCTTCCCAGTAGGATGTTGTAATCGAGGTTTCCATCGATAGCTTCAACATCAATCTCTACTGTTTTTCCCCCCAGTTCGACTTGCAAGTTACTTAATATCCCATATGGGGTGTATGTTCGCCCATCAAATGCTTTTAATGTCATCGATGATCTCGACAAGGTTGAACACCCTAAAGTTTTCCAGCAACTCATCGACATAATACATGTGGATGCCCCCTCATCAATAATCGTTCGATGAACAGTTTTGTTGAGGGCTTTCACTTGAATAAGGAAAGCTAGTTGAGCTGGTAACTAAGGGTCATATCCTTTGTGGTTAAAGGATACAAGATTGGAATCCTTTGGGTCAATCCCACCTATTGCTAATACTAAAGCCTGCTTTTGTGAGGGGGAATTTTGCAGTACCTCAAGTGTCGACATAGTGGATGGCAATTGGGCCAGATCTTCCACTATATTATAATGTTGTGCTGCTCTGGCACGAGGATTAAATGTCAATTTGTGTACTACTCCCTTTGGCGGTTTTATCATTAATTTAGGAATGATGGGTGGCACGACTTCGGTTGAAGTCGTTGTCGAACTACTAGGTTGATCGTTATCCTTGTTGTTCGACATCTGTGGATTCTCGTAATCTTTGCTCCTTGTTGATATCAAAGCATCATTTTACTTGGAGACAGACAAAATTAGCACTTGGGACAGGGAAGCATTGTCATTAGCAACCATATTTGTTCCTGGATTCGGAAACGGATCAGTCAATACTGCCGAGGTTTTTGTATTCTTGAAGAATTTTATAAGCTCAAATTTATATGGACAATCTGATGTCCAATTATCCTCATCACATATAAAACATGGATTATTTGGTTTCCTACCTCTAGCAGGGTTTGCAAAAGATTTTTCAGGAGACAACTCCTCCTGTTTCTTCTTCTTCCCTTTCTTTTTCTTCTTGCCTCAAGGTTGTTTGGTTTCTTTGCCTTTGTCTGCTGACACGGCATTTACTTCTGAGGTGAGAATTTGTTCATTCGCATTTTGACTCGAGACCGTACGGGCCTTTTTCGACATAGCCTTTGTGGGCTTTGCATCAGTCGTACCTATCACGCCATCATTGGCATGAGAGTCTTTGTTTGACTTAGGAGGTGGTGGAACGGAAAATTCTGGTCTAGGAGCATTGGGGATTTTATCGTAGAGCATGCCAGACTTAGTCTAGATCAAGTCTAGATATTGAGCATGAGAAATAACTTTCTCTTCAGTGAAGAATCCTCCCTTTGCCACATCTTCTGTAATAGAAGGTAATAATGACTTAATAAACCATTCAGCCAATAGATGATCAGGAACATACGTTTTCACCATTCTATGGTGATGTCACCACTCATGAACATGATCAGATATGTGAGTGGCCGTCATCTGTTTGAAATTGGTAAGAAGCTCTGTTCCCATTTCGTACCTTATCGGTAACTGAAAATGGGTTAGAAAGGTCATGGTAGGTACTGAAGTTATCAAACGAAGCTCTAGGCAATTTGATATACCATTTTGCTGCCAGACTAGTTAATGTTTGCTGAAAAAGGCGAAGCCTGATCGAATCATCGTTAAGGGTGTTGGATGAACACCACAGATGAAATGTCATCACATGATTTGACGGGTCTTCACCCGGATTTCCATTAAATTTAGGAATATTTGACGGAAGTTTATGCAGAATTTCCGACCACCATTGGGCATAAGCAATTGGATCGTTCATTAGTCGATTTAGATCCGGTAACTCTAAAGTCGCCACGAAAGGCAACTGTTGATTTAGGTTCGGCGAAGCATACCCAGGATAAGATGGTATCACCTGAGCAGTTGGTCTTTGCATGCCAACATAATGCATTTGATGCTGGTAACTTTGGTAAGGTTGATGGGCATTATCATAATGATATGATTGATGTTGACCATTTTGGATATACGGTTGCCCATTACTTGCAAACACTGGTTGCTCAGGCCCTTGGTAAGCTTGTTGGAATTGCGGTTGTTGATACTGTACCAGCCATGGTTGTGAAGCCATGAGCTTTTGTCCAGTATTGACCGTTTGACCAAGATGAGGGGTGATGGTCCTTGTTTGAACTTGGGTCATTCCACTAATCTACGATTGTGGTTGCATTGCAAGGACAAGCGGTTGTTGCATTCCGACCTAGGAAACCTGAGGTGGGCATACAACAGGCAACGCTTGTACTTGTGACACAGTCATGATAGTTGGTGTAGTGGGGATATTTGACATGGGTAAACATTGTTGCATTGAATATACAACTCTTGGTTTTTGAGGTAGTATTGGCACCCAATTGCTAGATGTAATTCCAGCATAACCTGAATTCTATTGTGAACTCTCGTATGGTTGTTCTCTCAGAGGAGACAATGAAAGGGTATACTGCCCTCCATACGGTGGTAATCCAGTGATCAAAGGAATGATTTGCCTTTGGGGACCGGATTGCCCAAATTGACCCTGTGAAGGATCAATTTGTTGAGACTCAACGTAAGAGATTCCAAATATTAATCCGGATGAACAAATGGGAACAGTCCATACTGTCGAAACAGCCCCTGGATGGACTCCATCTAGCGATTAAGAGCTATTTGGGATAGATGGTACGCTGACGAACATTGTCGGAGTAGCAACAGGAAGCTCTGCTACTGCTGTGTTAGGCGACACAATCCTAGATGTCAACGGTTGTTCAAACATATTTAGTCTATCCAAAATATTCTTTAGTGATTCTTCAGGAACTTCCGATGGTGGGAAACTAACTTCTGAAGAAGAAGGATATAGGATGATCCTGACTCCAAATTGCGATGGAGGATATTCCACAATCTCTTCTATGGCAATCAATCCAGGTGGAAGAGGTAGACCATCAGGTCCATAAAATATTTCTGGTGCCGAAGAAGGTATAGATTCTGTAGCGACAGATGTTCGGGGAGTAACACCTTCTGAATCAGCTGGAGATTGAGCTGGTCCAAGAATAGAGGTGTTTACTGACACACCAGGATTAGTTATAATGCCCTTTTGTGGCTGTGGAATTCCTTCTGTAGAGGTAGGGATACTAGAAATGTTCAGAGTAACTGGAGTCTCTGAGGATGTCGAAGTACTTGTTCCACCTAAACCAGGGGACTTCGATCTGGTTAAACGAGTTTGCTTTGTCCGGAAAAGTTTCATTTATAGAGTCAATGATGGTTGACTCGTAAGTCTCCGCGAACGACAGGGTTTTGATTGACTTTCTTCCATGATTGTGGATTACTTGATCAACTCAAAATAAAGGGGAAAATTTTTCTGAATTAAATGAATTTTAGACGCTTTGACACAACTTGCTTTTTCAATTTTTAAGAGTCGAGAAAAAACAAAAGATGAATCTAGTCGCCTTCGATTTTTAATGAGCCTGAGGTGACAAGTATTCAAACATGCCTTTTCCTTTAAGGCGTCTGAAAAGGAATGATAGAGACTACTCTGGAAATCTAGACAGAGGGATTATCAAACCAATCGCAAAAATGCAGAATACTTTTTATGGTACGGCAGTCAATCTTCCCGAATGCTATGTTCAATGCATTGCGATCGATAGGGCGGTAGACACGGCTTCCTAAGGATAAAGGATATAGTCTATTGTGGTCTCCCAATATATACTCGACAGTATGTGGGAGCAAAAGTGCGTACTGGCACTTGTCATCTCAAAGAGGAGGAATCACCCAACCAGCAATGAGAGCGATAGTTACCAGGCTTTACAACGCCGGAATACATCTCTAGCCTAGACTTCTAGATGTTGTGCGTTAGGTTCCAAAGCGTTTTTAGGTTCATTAAATTTATTTTACAGTAGACCTTTCTTAAAAGTTTTCCTTTCAGTTTCATCGCGTGATGTAAATGTACAATTCCTAAAATGCAATCTAAGATGATAAACAATCGTTTAATCTTCCTTTTGCCAATGAAAATCCTAGCTACTAAGGAAAGAAGACTGAGATTCTTTCAACATAGAGCACCAAGCATACACTAAATGCACTGTCCTAAATCAAAACAACAAGCAGTCTAAATGCAAATGCACATGCATGTATTTGTTTTCCGCTTTCTTAATGTGTGAATGATAAAAAGAAAGCTAAGTACAAATTTGAATTATTTTTCAAAGCGACATTACTAACAAGTTTCTTTTCAAGACAAAATGAAGACAATGATGACACTTCGCGATTTTGAATTGAAAACTTGCTTTCGACACTTGAAAAACTATTAATTCAAATCAAATACAATAGTAACTGTATAACAACCATCAAGAAAAATATGGTTCTCTTCTATGACTGAAAACGACACGTACGACACTTTCAGATCAAGAAACGACAATACAATTATGCTACTTCTTTGTAAAAGAGAACTGCAAATGGCACAAAATACAAAAAACACTCACAGTTCTTTGCACAATGGAGGTGGAATAATGGAAAGGAAGAGGGTTTCCACAGTGGTATACTGATCATAGACAGCAAAACTCCTGAATAGATCTGAAAAGAATGAAGAAAAACCAAAGTCTGCAGGCAAACTTAGCCTTCTATGATCATCACACCCTTTACACAGGGAATCCAGTATGCGTCCCACCTACTGCACATAGGAGGTGCGATGCATACAGGCTGCCTAGAAGAGAAGGTGCAATGGTACAATGCGAGACTTTTACTTGGTTCTTTATCACAGTTTGCAGTTCAGTTCAGGGGTTTAGGCCGAGCAAGTGAGGTTCAGTAAATATATATCACAGGGGTCGATCTAAAGAGGTTACTGGAGCCACCACCAGGGCAATCAGAATGTTTGCAAATCAATTGTTCAGTTTATAAACAAAACCCTGAGATAGACTCAAGCAGCATTGATCTACTTTGCACTTGAATAGCAAATGCAGTTTGAAGGCTAGCTGGCTTGACTTCAGGCTCTATCTGTGAGCTTATAAAGCAAACAAACCTAAACAAGCAAACAAACTATTCGCTCCCCAGTGGAGTCGCCATTTTATTATTGGGAAATCTAGTGTCCACACGGAGCTGCTAGTCCCACTAAGTCTGGTAGCTATCTTAGAAACAAACAAGTTAAAACCACTTTTGTTTTCCATTATGAGAGATAGATAAGAGAGGAGTAGAGGGCACCAACCTCAGTCTTGTGCTTGGTTCCTTGCTCAATTCCTCTCCCTTCTGACATATCTTTTTCGCTTCGCCTTTGCCTACCCAGCTTCAAAGAGCACTTGCGGAATCAAAGTAGCATAATACTATCCGAGAACAGATATCTACAATCATAAACAATATAGGACCAGATACATATTGACCACACAAATGCATATATCATCAAACATACAAAAATGTGGAGGAAAACTTGAACAGCTTTATTGATATCAAGAAAAGAAAAGAGGATTACAACCAATTGTTCTGACCCAACATCATCCCCTCAACATAGAAGCCCTTCTTTACCTCATGAAAAGCTTAGATCACCCAAAACTATGATTTTCACCAGGAAACCAACAACACTTCCTTACAAAATACAAGATTATAGCCTCTGGACCTCTGTGATGAGGGATCCATATATAGATATTTGCAGGGGGTGAGTCAGCTGCTGGGTTTTTGATTAGTCTCCTTTCTTTGATAGTTCTGGGTTCCACTTGGAGATTCATGATCTCTTACTCATCCCTGGGCGAATTCAAAGAGACAAGTGTCAATGGAGAAGTTTCTAGAAGATTCCATGATCCTCCACCTCGCAAACTGTCTCTTCCATTTGTCCTCTCTAGCTCATCGCACCCTACAGAAGGGCTTTCCAGTATGCATCACACCCTTTACAATGAGCAGGTGGGATGCATCGCACCCTTAGCACTGAGCAACCTGTATGGTCTAGTTTTGACCAGTTCTGAGTAGTTTTTCATGGAGAACTTCTGGGAGAAGATGTGATCAGCTGACCTTGTTCTTTTAGGGTGTGAAGCAACGTTTTTAGGGACTTAGAAGCCCTTGGTTTATGGACATGTATGATTGGGGTTGCAGTGCCCAAAAATGTCTATAATAGTATGCATGTAGCAAGCTTTAGGGCTTTTGTTAGAGGATTGATTAGGTCCTTCATAGTAATCCAATCCAAAGTTCGATATAAATATATGTAAGCATACGGGTAGAAAAAAAGGAGGCCACTAATATTGAGAATCAGGCCTGTGCAAGATTGAAGAGTCTCGAATGTAATCTTTGCGTTTACATTAATATATATTTAGAGTTATTCTTGATTGTGTAAAAGAGTTGAATGCATGTTTTAAGTGTTGATTTGAATGTGAACTCGTAGGCTCTGTGAGAGGGGGTTACAGACAGAATTCTATGGAACACGTAGAGAGAGGAGATCGATTCAGAAGAATTGAAATGGACCATCGAGTCTAATTGAAGCAACAGAGAAACTCTCTAGAGAAACAGTGAAGTAGAGAGCTATAATGAGTCTTTGAATCCATTCAAGGGAGAAATTAAAGTCCCAAAGGATAGTGGTTGAAGGAGTCTGTAGAGTTAAGCTCAAACGAGAATGAATTGAGCAGTAGAAGAACAGAAATTTGGAACCTTGTGAAAACCCAGAAATCACAAGAAACATTCAAAATGGTAGAGAATTTCTAAGTAAAAGGAATTGTAGAGAAGTGTAAAGTAGTGCACAACAGCCGTCAAATCTCATAGATCAATGGTTGAGATCAAATCGCAGTGGTGGAATCCATTTTTAAGTCAGCAGAATGAACCTTTGAGTTGAGAAATTGCAACAATGCGATGGATCCTAGACCATCGGATCGAAATCCCAGATCGATGGCCCAGATCTAATCACTAATCACATGTCGGCACTTTGAAGCAATTAAGGGTCAGCGCGATAGAATGCTGATAGGCCGATCGGCGATGCATCGATAGCCATTGGATTGGCAACAAGATGGACAATGGTGATTGAATCAAAGGTTGGAAATTAGAGCAATGAAAGAATTGATATGGAGGAGTGGATGCGATGAAATTATGAACGCGAATATATAGAATTTGAGATTCGTTATATGTGTTTAGAGCAGTTTTCCTATGTATTGGTGGAAAGCTTGGGCTGAGTCTCCCAAGACTAAATCATATATAATATGTTTTGATAGTTGAATATTAGAGTCAGAGGGGTGATGAACCACATAGGTGGTAAGGTTGGGAAGATAGCCGATAGCGATTGTGATGAGGATTTAACCTCAGGTTCTGTGTAGAACCTGTACTAGAGACGGTAAAACGTGTATCACGTGGAATTCCTTTGTGTAAGGATTACATAGGGAAAATTGGCATTGATAGTGGTTTATGTGAATATATATGTAACTAAGGCATGTGAAAGTAGTATGGTTTATATATATATATATATTATATATATTATATTATATGGATTGTGGGATTACATAAAAGTTCTGAAGGTTTTTTATTCTCGATAGAATGGTTCGGTAGGGTGATTAGGTTCTGTTACAAAGGAACTGTATAAGAGGGCCACTTGACCATTTATGGTTTGAAGATTTGACTCCATTATAGAGTTAATTACTTGGGACAGTTGTGGATGCATTGTGATATGTATACTGTGGGTATATGCTGGGTAACCTGGCATCACTTTGGCTAAGTATGGGTATATGACAGGCGTTACCCTGCACCATTAGTGTTATTAGAGCAGAAGTTTATAATTAGAGCAGATCTATAACTAGAGCAGAAGATGTCCTATGAAAAGGAGGTTGCACGTAGGAGAAGGTAATGTGATGAATGATAAAGACTACAATGGGAGATTGTAGCAGTTCTAGCAGAGGCTTGGAGTAGGCAGGAATAGAGGATTCCTTGAAGGAAAGAGAAAGCAAGATTGCTTAATACAAGTTCTAAAGGAAAGAGGACTTGGAGACAAGACAGAGGAAATGAATTCAAAGTACAAGTGGAATAGTGAACAAGATCATACTAATATCTTGAAGGAGAGATAATATGTTATGTTCTATTTTAAATTAAGAATGTGTGTTTTTTAAACTAATGCATAGGTGACATCAAGAGAAGTTGTGAGAAGAACATATGAGTTCTTGAAGACAAAGTAAGAAGAATAATCTAAAAGAGAAGTGGCAGTGAACCTAAAGAATCCAACAAGAGATTGGACAAAGAGGACAACTGAAGTGTTCTCAAGAGGAAGTGAGAGATTGCATAAGCCTAGAAGGAGCAAAGGTGTTTCTCAAGAGGAGGTTCCAGATAGAGGACCGTGCTTACCTAAAGACTAAGTGAGGAGAGCTTAGTGAGGTAAGATAGCAGCAAGGAGGACTAGCTGTTGCAGAGACTTGTTGCAAAGGATCTCATGAAGAAAGAAGAGAAGAAGATGACTACTGATAGTCATAACATAGGTTCAAAGAGAAGCCACAAAAAAGGATATAAGAAAGAGGATGCCAAAGAAAATGGCAAGGAGATGAGTCAAGTATAAATTGACAAAGAGGTTTCTGAATTAATAGAACAACTCAATGCATTAAGGAGAATGCTTGAGGAAAGCCAGAGACTAGGTTGGGTCTTGAGGAAGAAGCCAGTGGAATGGCATGAGATGCAAAGAAGGCTACAACAAATGCAAGTGAAGTGGCTGAAGGAAAAACTCAAGGAAGTTGAGTTAGAAATGGAAGAATCCATTTGTGAACTAGAACAAGGAGAATTTCTGGGAGAGACTGAAGATGAAAACTTGAAGATTGAAACTTAAAGTGAGGCCAAAGGGTCACATGGGTTTAAAACTTACAATTTGTGTATGTATGCAGGTGAAACATGTAAAGAAGGACAATTGGCTGATATTGTCATGAAGAAGGAAGAACACCAGCAGAATCTACATTATGTTCTGGAAAAATATGATATATATAAATCTCATATATAGCTGGAGAAAGATGTCAAGCAACCAAGTGAAGGGCTTGAGGAGATTGAAGAAGAAATTATCAAAGAATTTTTGAATCATATGAATGATTTAGAACAGTAAGGAGATATGATGGCTAAACCATCAAGCGAGACCATAGGGTCTTATATTTTTAAAACTGATAGTTTATATATGATGGTAGATATTGCAGGAGAAAAGCAACCATTTGAAGATATCTTTAGAGGAGATGAATATCTAGAAATAAAAGGTGATAAAGAAAAATTTTCAGAAGAGGAGAAATTTGACTACATACAACAGAAAAGGTTTATGGATGAGTCTATAGAAGCTATCATGGAGATGAGGAATAAAGATCTTATTCTGATGAAGAATGAAGGAATACTATCTCAGAAAGGTAATCAAATGAGTTTGATTAATGTTATTGATGAAAATAAAATACAGGAGAATATTAATGCAGATGGTGAGACAAGGATAGCTCTTGGAGAAGATAAACAGCAAGGGACTGAAGGCAAACTTGAGGAAGAGACTATGTTAGCTAAAAACATAGTAAAGAATCATCAATTCACTATGATGATAGGTATAGTGGAGATAGCGATGGAAACTGTTGAGACAAACATTAGGGGAAAAGGACATCTATTGAAATATGTTAAGAAGGAGGAACCATATGCAAAGGATTTAACTTTGGGAAAAGGAACACTAACAAAGAAGTGTTTTGAAAAGTATGGAAAGTCCTTTGAAGATGTTGAAAGTTTGGAGGAGTACTCTAGGAGAACAAAGTATGACGAAGAACACCTCTTGAATGAGGGAAGTAGTGATTTGCTACAACAGAAAGACCTTGAGATTACAAGGGTCAAAGGAAGACATGGTTTTAATATTTTAACACAGCATGTAAAGGATGAAGTTGGAAGAAGAGAAAATTGTGATGAAGTGCTTGCTAAGTGTGAAGAGGAGATTAAACTGCTAGAGAAACTGATAGAACAAAAGATGCAGTTATAGTTTCTGAAGAAGAAGATGTGTCTCAAGTAGCCATAGAGACAGGAAGATGTAATAATTTGTTTGTATGTTCATTAAAAAGCCTGAATGAGTATGATTATGCGATCAAAGAGATTGAGCAGAGATTGTTTGAAGATGGTAAAGAGGTAGTAGGAATCAAACAATTTCAAAGTGAAGATAACTAGCAGCAGGTGAAAGAAAGAGAAATTCACTATTGTGAATCCAAGCGGGAAGACATCATTAGAAAAGATGGTGTGGAAGAGAAATTACCTGACAGTCTCATGAATTCTATTGAGAATTCGAGTTAGCATACTAATGTGCTGATGGAGGAGAAGGAGAAAACAGAGCAACAAACTAAATTGTTGCCAAAGGAAGATAAGGCACAACAACCTTATGTTTTTTATTTTAACAAATGTTTTGTGAGTGCAGGTTTTGTTGCAGATGCTAAAGGAAATTTAGCACAGATGAGTAGCCCAATAAATATGGAAGAAGAAGACTCCATGGGAAAATTTAATCCATGGAACGAAGATGTTAATTTGCTGGAGAGAGTGCTAGATAGTCATGACTTAATCATGAAAGATGGTAAGGATGATAGGGAGGCACCAAAAGTGGAGGCAATGATTACAAATGTGGTAGACAAAGGAAAAGTTGGATCAAGCAAAGCAAAAGTCAGCATAAAAGTTAATATAGAAACCAAAGCAAAAGTGGAGGCAATGTATACAATGGTAGCATCCAAAGCCAGCATAGAAGACAACATCAACAACCTCGAACACAGAGAAAGAGGAAGAAGTAAGGAACAGAATATGGACCAACCCAAAGATATGCTGGACATAGAAATTAAAGAATTCTGGAAGATGATGATGAAGCGGTTCAAATGGAGGAAAATGGTAGTAGAAGGAAGCAATATCAATCACAAATTGAACCTGATTGACAAGAAGAAGAAATGGAGCAAAAGACAGGAAAAGTGCAGCATCAATAAGGGAACAAACCATGTGGATAGTGTTATGCTCCTATACCAATACGTGTCATATTTCATGATTGTCTGGTTAAAGTCCCTAATATGTTCATCCTTTTCCATGCTGCAAAGGTTTCATATTTTGAAAAAATAAAAGTTAAAAATTAAAAAATGAAAAGAGGGTATGCCCTAAAAGAAAGATCAAAGGGAAAAAATAATGAAATGGTCAAAAATAAAAGAAATGAACCCCAATAAAGGAGACCAGGAAAGTGTGCTAGTCCAAAATGCCACTACTGTTCTATTTTTTCAAAGAATCTCATGGTGCGCAGTTGGTTGACTCTTGCCACAATTGATGGATGGCCAAACAGTTTAATCTTGGCCAAATTCATGTTTAAATTTCTTGTTTTAGAGATAGAGAATAAAAGTTGTCCAAACAGTTCAAGCTTGGTAGATAAATAGTTAGATAGAGAAGAAAAGGTGCTCAACAGTTAAATCTGAGCTCTTGAAAGAAATAAGGGCAGACTTAGATAGGATGACATTTAAAAGAAAAGAAGAGAATAAGGGTTTGCTAGTTTAAATGCACCCAAGGAAAAAGGAAGAAAAAATGTTAGGTATAATAGGCTGGGTAGGTAGTTTTGATGTTGCAAAAGCAGGCTTATGAGTAATTTTGTCTTTCAAAGGTGATTCATCTTATTACTATCATAAATACCATGGCAAATATGTGGTGACAGATCAAATGATGCATGTCTAACTTTTCTTCACTCCTCCCAAAAAACACTTACTAACCTCCCCCAAAGGATATTGAAATCTGCTCAATACTCTTAAAAGCACTCCATTTCATGAAATACCTAAGAAGTATAACATTCTTGCTTTGAAAAAAAGAAACCAAATTTCTTGTGTAAAAATCATTTTCTCCCCTCAGCCTAAGTTGTCACATTTGTAACTTAGCACCTACCCTTCATAAACCCATATTAATTACTAACCATATTATATAAACCCCTATATTTCTCCCCCATGCCCGTACTATGTAAATATATAAAAAACCCCAAAAAATTTAATATCCCACCCTTGGTTAATCTATAACCATAGCACTATATCAAAGGGGATTAAAGGTTTATCCAAAACCTGTGAATAACCCTATCAACGACCTCAGGATTGATTAACGACCCGGGTTCATCAATAACTATATTACACCCTTCCCGCGTGCACACATGCCAAGTTTAATTAATATCTTGTTAATTAATGCTTTAAGCGTCCCGATAACCAATCAAAGAGTCCCTGATATATTAAAAATCAATGGTTATTATGTTGAGCCCTGCGCCATAACCATAAGTCACCTCGGACCTACACCAGCCGTTTGATCTGAGCCCGTAGATTGGACGACCCATAACCATATCGCAGCACCCCTCCACACCGATCTTTACCGCCTGGGGAGCCGGCGGTATTTCCCCCGTACATGGGAGATGTGGTGCCCTCTCGGTATGCTTGCGGCCCATCCACCCAAAACCGCTTCGGCCCATAAGTGGTGCTGGCCCAAACCACTTACCGCCCCCGCTGACCCCCTCGCTGATGTCATCACCACATCAGCTCTATACCCTGCGTCACGACAAACCATCACATCATACTGACGTCATCCGAAAAAAGCGCCAAAAACCCACGAAGCCGAATTTTTGTTAAAAAACCCGTAAAAATCGTCATTTTCATTCATTTTAATTCATTTGCTTCTTGAGACTGTGCATGCAAATTACATCCAGAAAACTACAGAAGCTCCAGTCCGCCACCCGGTCATCATAATCCAGAATCCCGCTCTGCAATTCATCGTTCAAACTGTAGGTTACTCTCGTATGCGTCCAACAAACACAGGTATTTACCCTATTCCACTTTCTGAACCTGTGTTTTTAGTTTTTCTCTATAAAATTATACCTGTGAGAGCCAAATTCAAGAACAAAATAGTCTGTTAGCCCACTAAAATTCACCAGAACTCCCATTTTTCCCGTTTTTCCCCACAGAAAATGACCTCTATCTTAAAAACACGGAGAACTGAACATGGAAGCCCCTGTGGCCCTCAACATTGCTCCCCTCAATGCACCTCATAAAGACCTCGAGTGGTTGCCCCTGGCTGATAGAGATTTTCAAATCCAAGACTTAACTTGTAACAAAAACCACCTCCAAGCTTCTTGTGAAACTAGGAATTCTTACCGTAGCAATACTGATGTCTATGGAATATGGGAGTCCAACATTCCCATGTACTACCTCCCCTCAGTAAATGTATTCCCTGATATTATCCACTTATGCTGTGCCAATTATGACCCTACTCAAAGAGCAGTTATGGCTCCATCTGGAATCGTTCTCTTTTATATAACTCCTGAGTCCATCAATGAGATGTTACACTTCAAACCAACTCAGCCTCTAGCTCCTCTTTCTATGGGGTTCTTGCTTGAGCAGGGCCCTAAATTGCCCAATTCAGAGATAACCCGCATTGCTCAAACATTTATGAAACCAGATTGCCAACCCAAATTCCCACCTCCCTTTGTACATGCTTGGTTCAATAAAGATGGAAGATTCATCATTGATATGATATCTTATATCCTAGGATTCAAGAGAAGTGAATATGTTGATGAGACCACCCTAGTTTTGTTGTCCATGTTTACTCCAGGACAGCCCCCTACTGTCAAATATGATTATGCCAATTTCATAGCCAATAAGATACATGAGCAATTCATGAGTCTAGACAGAGGAGGAATTTTTAAGTACACCTCATATATATATCATCTGTTTCTGTACTATCAAACATACAGCTTTCAGTTTCTCATCAGAAAATTGGATTCTAAAGGAGAGCGAAGGTCTGTAATCTTCTGGACCTCAGTCTTCCACTATGTTAAGGACTCCCCTCATACCTATTGTGAATTCATTGACTTGTTTATACATCCAGCCTCCTCTCTACTAATGAGAACTCCTCCTGCTAGATTCTCTGGTGATATGCAGAAGATTTTACAGCACTCCAAAAACTACAAGATATGTGATTGGTACCTCTACCAGAATCAGACAGAACTCAGATTTTATGGATGTGAGCTATGCCCTTTCAAATTGCCCAAGTATGTACCTATGAGGTTATTTGCTTTAGAGTATTTCAAGCAGATGATCAGTGTAGATTTGACACACTTTTGCAATGCTAAGAAAAAGGCTTAACTGAAAATTAATTATCAACTAGGCCCCTTTATTGTCCATAAGAGGGAATCATGGGAGGAAGTTGAGCAGATTTTAGGGCACCAACTTAAGTTGAAACAAAATTTCTATTGGGCACCATATGACCCCAATCATTTCATAAGTGAAAGAAAAGTGAAAAATAGGCTGTCAACATATGTTTATCATAAGATCCCTGAAATTCAACAGTATGGTAATCAACAAGAATGGATAGAAGGCACATTAGTTGAAGAAATTACTGAGGAAGAGAAATTGGAAAAAGCCATGAAAGACCTTGAAAAGACCCTTGACCTGGACTCTTTTGGACAGGTATTTTTCAAGCTACCTCAGCAAACCAAAGTGGGGACATCATCTGCTGGAACTTCATAGCAACCTACCCAAGAAAGCACTACACCAGCTGCAGGGACATCAAAGGGAAAATAAGTACTAGATATAGAGCAGAACATAATGACAGATCAGCCAACACCATCAAGAGAACAAAGCCAAGGGAAAATTCCTCCTGTCCATACTAAAGCACTAGAGATACCAACACTACAAACTCATCTAAATGAGGAAAAGGGCAAGAAAAGAAACAGACAAGAAGACACACCAATCAGCGGTTCTGCAGAGCAACCAGGGGCAAAAAGGAAAAGATTAAACCCTCTATCAGACGAGGAGTTCATTGAGGAGACCACAGACAGCTTGAGGGGAGAAAGAATGGTCAGCCAGGATACACCCCCAGTCATAGAAACATCAGCCAGTACACACAGGTAGGAGATTCAAAGGCAGCATAGTGTGGAGTTTTCATCCACTAGACCATAAAGCAAGTAAGGTTCTGACATTAAGAGAACATTCACTAAAATAAAGGCAAGGAATGACCCAATAAGAATTCAACTTTATAATCATTTGCTGAAGATGGCCCCCACAACTCAACAAAGGTTAATGTCAGCATATGACATTCAAGAAGGAAAAATGATCCTAAGTCACTTTAAGCCCAAAATGTAGTAGCCACAATCAGCTGCTGATTACATTAGGATCAATCTGGAAGTGTTAGCTAAAGACATTCATCCAATGGACTATATTGAGTTGCATAAGCAAACTGGAGAAATGGTCTACTCAATATTGGCAGACAAAGCATTATTGGCTCACAAATTGCAGAATTCATTGAATAACACATCTACCCAATTGGATTTAGAAAGGGCTTCCTCTTTAGCTAACGATAACAGAATCAAATCCTTGGAAGAGATTATCATTGAGCTGGGATATGATCCCAAAGATGCCAAAGGCATAAAGGAATTGATAAAAAAGAAGGAAGAGAACATTTCAGCCCTCAGGAAGCAACTAAAAATGCCTATTAGTATGCATCCCCAAAATACAGAGGTTATTGAGTAGAGGTCACAGGAAGACATGATGGACCTACTAATTAAAAAATGAGAGATTGGTAGAAACAGAGCAGGCATTGGAGAAGGCACTACAAGAGAAGCAGGGAGATTCGACCTCCCAACCACCTGAAATAGCTCTAACAGTCACAACTGCTCCTTCTACAATTACCCCAACAGTGCCTCCCATAGTCCCGGATTCAGTAGTAGAGATCACTACATGTACTTCAACAACAACATCAGGCAGCAGTACAACCATGACAATGAAACAATTAATAAGAGCCATGGAGGATTTGAAACTCCAAGTATCAGAACTGAAACAATTCAAAGAGAAGTATGCCAAGGTTGAACAAAGTTATGATAAATCCAAAATGATTGTTGCTGAAAGAACAAGAGAGATAAAAGCATTGGAAAACAAAGTAAGATCCTTAGAAAAGGATCTCTCTCTGCACAAACCTCTGGCAGAAATAAAGGGAATTTTTTGGGCCAACATTAGCCAATCCCTTACTGATGTATGGAGATCAATACAGTTAATTCATGAGCAAATTGATTTGATAACAGGAGCTCAAGTAGAAATTCAAAAAGCTAGGAATTTATTGGGACATATGCCTGAATAGGCCAACAGGCTAATACATTTTTTAAATACAAAGACCAATGAAGAATTATTAGCACTAGATATCAGAGATAGAAAAGGCACCACTCTGACAATCAAAAGAGTTCTGACCATGAATATCCTGATGCAAAATTTGGAGAGAAGGTGCCAGGACATGCAAGTAGAGATAAATGCTTTTATAGATAGGTTCACAGCGTTGCAGGAAAAAGGTCTACCCAGTTTATTAACCAATGACTATAGACTGATGAAACATGCTGATTATGCTCATAGGTTGAATTCATATGTTGCTAATCAAATTAATACATCATCAAGTACTTCGGGAGAGAAAGCACTCCCTTTTGGACAAAGTTTGTATAATAGTTTAGAAAATTTGTTTTATATTGAGCATGAAGTGAAACATCTTTTCACAATCCAGCCCAATTTCTTTAGGTACACGAATGCTGATGAAACTTTAAGAAAACTGCAAAGACACCAATTACCAGATGACTAATGGTGGCAAAGCATGTTGGAGATTCTATAAGCATGTCTTTAATTTCTTTTTTATCTTTTAAAAATTGAAAGCTTATATCACATGCCATAAAGCGGAGAGCAAGGAGGGACGAGAATCAGGCCAGAGAAACAACGTATTAAAGCCGGATCAGATACAACAAAGAAGGCCAGGGCAGCAGTGCGAAATATCAATAGAAGACAACTACCAGCCGACTCACTGAGCTTAAAAGTCAACATATCTAACCAACTAAAGCAGCCAACACAACAACAGTTACTTCTTCATTTATTTCTCCCTGTTTTCAAGATCATTTATTTCTCCTCTTAAGTCGGTAGAATGAGTTATTGCTAGATATTATCTCTTTGAGATATTTTCTAAACATTTTTGTATAAATACCTCCCTAAATGAAGTATTCAGGGTTGGTGATACATTTCCTAGACTGCGCTGTAACTCTAAAGATTATTTGAATGCAAAGGCTATTGGATTTCATTATTGCTGCACTCCCTCGATGTGGAACTGATGCTTTGGGCCCCGTTACAGAATTCTTGAATCGTTTTATGGATCAATAAGTTTCTTCTCACCTATGTCTTATAGTTTTTGTGTTTACAACATCATATATGTTTCATAATCTTAGTAATAGAGAAAAAGAATAGCCTAGAATTTGTTTGTTTGCACTCTGTGTTTAATCTCTATTATTATTAATGTTTTCTTCAGAATTAGCATAAATAGGAATTCTTAATTGCTCATGTTTCCCCTAAATATTTCACTGTGAATATTAGCCAAGGAATTCTCAGTTGCTCCTTGGCAATAATCATACACTTTCTCTCTATCAACATGATGAAGGATTCTTAATTTCCCTTCATCCACTGACTCCATTCCATCTGATTCCAGCATATAAATTGTTCTATGATTGATTACCTTGCTCTGTAGTACTACCCTTCATCAAAGAAACCATAGCCAGTAGTTCATCCTCACAGACTCCATTAGCCCAATGGACTAAACTTCTCAGACTTACACCCCTGTTTTATTGAATATCACCATCCAAAAATAAAAACAAACCCTTGTACTTCATAACTAGTCAAAAAATACCTCAAAACAAAGTTAAATTATAAAGAGAGAGTCTTCTCTGGATGTAGATTGGCTAGAATCTGTGTCTAAAAGATTGGTCTGTGGTTACCTCGGCCGTATTCCCTCCTTTGAATTTTCCTGGGGAACAACCTGAGTGTTAACATCATTGGCGACTCCACTGAGAAACTGAATAATTATTTGTGACTATTGTCTATTTTTAGGTCAGTCCCTTGTTTCAATAGATCTTCAGGAAGGTTCAAAAATTCAAAACTCAAAGATTTCAAGAAAAACTAAAAAATACATTTAGAAGCTGGCTCCTAAGAAGAAGATTCATTACACTCGATCAAATCCAGATGAATCCTCCACCTGTGTTTCCAAATCCTAATCTAATTCTCAAAAGCCTTAGAAGCCAGCAAAACCTCATGAAATCTGAGCTTACTCCTAGAAAAATACCAGTCCTTCCTGCCATCACTATTGCTTCTCCTAGTTCACCATCAGCACTCCAAACCATCTTCTCCACTCCCCCATCCACAACACATATTTCAACTATTATCCCTACTCTTCTACCTGTTACACTTATCCCTGCAAATATGGCAAACCGATATGCTCCCTTACAGTTACCTGCAAATCTAGGGGCTATGCCTCAAGATTATCAAAGCAAAATTTCTTATTTCGATGGTATTGGCACTTACACAACTCAACAACATACCAAGAAAATGATGGATTATTTTGAGAACTATGAGATTGATGATGATGATGTAAGAATGAAAGTCTTTGTCTAAAGCTTAACTGGAGATGTTAGAACCTGGTTTAGAGCACTACCTGCAAACACTATCAATGATCTGGAGGCCCTATATCAGACCTTCCTAAACAGATGGGAAAAGAAGAAAGATCCTCTTCATATTTTGTCAGAATATGAAAATCTAAATAGAGGCCCACAAGAAACTGTTCAAGGCTACTGCACTAGATTTAACAATGTATACAATGCTATTCCTCAAAATCTTAGGCCTCCACCAGACTTAGCTTTGATCAAATTCCCTGATGCATTTGACTTTAAGATGGCATACCAGCTTAGGGAAAGAGCTCCTAGAAGCTTAGAAGACATGCAGAGTATAGCAGTCAACGTTGAAGCCAATCTGATTTCCAAATGAAATCGGGCCAGAACTGAAAGAAGGACAAATTTTAATGAAGAACCCTCTGCATTTGAACAAAAACTAGATGCTATCATTAAAGGCATGGATAGACTTGGGGATAGAGTAGAAACTATTGAGAAGAAATCATCTTGCGATGGTCAACCAAGCAATACTGGAAGGAATCCAAACTTTAGAAAAAATCAGAACTCTAACACTCGGAAAGATGGCCCTGACCAAAGTATTAGACCCCCATTTCAAGAAAACTATGCTGAAGCTTCAACTTTTAGTGAGCCCACAGAAGATACCCAAATTAACTTAATGGGTCTCAATAGCGAACAACAAATTTTCCTAGCCCAAGAAGACCAACAGGTTCACACTCTTGGTTAGTTCCAAATTCAATCAGGGGAATCATTTGATTTTAGGGAAGGATATGACTCAGCCATCTATGAAGTTCACAAACAATACAATATGAGAAGTAGGAGAATAGATGTCCCCGATGATCCCAAGCAGAAAGAAACCAAGCAACCTACCAAAACCAAAATCAAGGACCCTCATATACAAACTTCTCCTAAAGCAATTCTCAACCCAAACAACCCAATAGTTGAAGATGTTTTAGATAAAAAACAACCTAATAAACGTTCTCCAACTTCTATTCCTTTCAAAGAAATTGTAGAAGGGTCTCCAGAAAATAACATAGAAACAACTTCAGCTCATAACAACATTCATGTAAAAGAAATAAATGCACAAAACCCAACTGAAAAGGAAAACCTTGTTGCCCGAAATGCAAAAATTCAAACAGAAAAACCTTTCAACCTTGAGGCCGAAATAGGAAAGTTAAAGATAACCATTCCACTGTCAGAATTGGCTAAGAATGATGTCTATAGATAACAAATCAGTAGGACACTTCAAATTTTAGAAAATAACGATGCAGTAAATTTCCTTGATGACCAACCTGAACTAATCTTTGGCCCTGAAGTAAATGGAAAATCAGTAGCTGGAGGAGTTCCTCCTTTCTACATAAGTCTAAACATTCATGATAAAATAATCCACAATGCAATGTTTGATTCTGGGGCCTCTCATAATTTGATGCCCAAGTCTGTAAGGGAGAAATTGGAACTAGATATAACCAGACCTTACAAAGACCTATTCTCTTTTGATTCTATCTAGGTTAGATGCCTAGGATTGATTAAAGATTCGTGTGTATCATTAGTTCAATACCCTGCCAAAACAATTTTAATGGATGTTGTGGTGGCTGATATTCCACCCAAATATGGAATGTTATTATCTAGATCTTGGGGTGCCAAGCTTCAAGGATATTTACAACTAGACATATGCAACCATTTCAGTATTTGGTCAACCAAAAAGGTTGTACAAAGAAACTTTGATGAAATATGTAGTCAGCAACCAGGAGAAGCCCCAAAATTTTCCCATTTATTCCATACATTTTGATATGGACTCTTTTATCCTATACAATGCTGAAATTTACCTCCAAGCTGATGTCAAGGTTTTGGCTTTAAGGTAGGAAAAGCTCATAAATGAAAAATCTACTGTTCAAATTCAAGAAATTTCTGGGAACAATGATATATCAGACACACAAGGGAAACCACATGAAATTGAAAGTCCAAATCTCCCTAGTCAACAAATTTCTAAGATTCCCGATACTAGTCATAACCAAGAAATCCTATGGTATTTAGAATTTGATGGATCAGTTAACAAGCTAGGGGCAGAAGCAGGAATTTGGATACATAATATGGAAAATGATCATGCTGAGGGACATGCATATAGGTTGAATTTTAGATGCACTAATAACATGGCTGGATACAAATCCCTATTGCTAGGACTCAAACTGATAAAAGGCTTAGGAGCAGTTAGGGTATCAATTTTGGGAGACTCTTATTTGATTATTCAACAAATGAAAGGAAACTTCCTGACAAATGACCTAAGACTAAGATCATATAGAGGGACAGCAACTGAAATTCTCAACACCTTCCTAAAAACACAGCTTGCCAAAATTCCAAGGAAACACAATTTGCATGCTCATAGTCTAGCAACTTTTTCCAGCACTTGTTAACTACCATTTGAGCCTAATCATATTTTTACAGCTAAAATTAAACATAGACCAACTGTACCTGACAATGTAAAAAACTGGCAAGTATTTGATAATGACACTCAAATTAACAATTTCTTGACCCTGAAAGAATAATTTTCCAGCACTAACATAGATACAAGCACTGCTTATGAACTTGATCAAATAGACAAAACTGAAATACGTATTATGGCAGAAACAACAACTCAAATACTACATCCAAAAAAACTTACCAGCAAAGAGTTGCAAGAGCTTGAAGAATTAGACTTCGATGATACTGTGGCAAGAGAATGTGAAGTCATTGATTTGAAGGACAATTATTTACCTACAGGATTAAACGCTCTTGAGGACATTTTTTACTCTAATGATATTCTAAGGAAACCCAAAATGCAACCCCTAAATGCAAAAATTGAGGACTGTAATATAGGAATTGAACAAAACCCAAAGATGATAAAATTGTCCAAAACATTGCCACCTGACGAAAAGATTAAATATGTTGAACTGTTCAAAGAATTCCAAGACGTTTTCACATGGAGCTATGAAGATCTTAAATCTTATGACACTTCTGTGATTCAACATGCAATACCCCTTAAAGAAAATCAAAAGCCTTTCAAGCAAAAAATCAGAAGGGTCAACCCTATGCTCCTCCCTCTAATTGAGAAAGAAGTCAAAAGAATGTATGAAGCTGGAATAATTACACCCATCAGATTTTCAGAATGGGTCTCTAATCTAGTGCCCACTAGAAAGAAAACATGAGAAATCAGATTATGTGTTGATTTGAGGAATCTGAATAAAGTCTCTTTAAAATGCCACTATCGCTTACCCATGATGGACCATATTTTACAAATGGTAGTAGGTGCCTCTAGGATTTCACTGTTAGATGGGTTTTTAGGCTTCAACCAGATTTTAGTTCACCCCGATGACTAGGACAAAACAGCCTTCACAACACCCTGGGGAACCTTCAAATATGTCAAAATGCCATTTGGACTCAAGAATGCAGGGGCAACATTCCAACGTGCAATGGACATAGCATTTTCCAAAGAAATTCATGATTTTCTAGTCATATATCCAGATGATCTCACTGCATTCTCCGAATCAGATCAACAACACCTAGATCATCTTAGACAAGTATTTTTAATCTGCATAAAATATGGTATATCACTAAATCCAAAAAAGTCATTGTTCGGCCTAGAAGAAGGTAAATTGTTAGGCCACATCATCTCCAAAGAAGGCATTAGAATTAATCCTGACAGAATACAAGCCATTCTACAAGTTCCTCACCCCAGGAACATCAAAGAACTTCAAGCCTTCCTTGGAAAGATAAACTTTCTGAGAAGATTTATACCCAATCTGGTCGAATTGATCAGACTGTTAAACAATATGTTAAAAAAGGATTCCAAGGTAAAATGGATAGTAGAAGCTAAACAAGCATTTGAAGAAATCAAAATAGCTCTAACTAAAACACCAGTCCTTACTAGCCCAAAATTTGGCAGAGAGTTTATAATATTTTCATCTGCATCAAAACATACTATTGTTGTTGTTTTGCTATAGAAGGACCATCAAGGATGTGAAAAACCCATAGCCTTCTTTAGCAAAGTACTGAGGGATGCACCTCTAAAATACCCAATCATGGAAAATCAAGCTTATGCATTAGTGAAAGCCATCAAAGATTTCAGGGTCTACATACTATACTCTCATATAATAGCTTATGTGCCAAGCATTGTTGTCAAAGATATCCTAACTCAAGAGGGGATCAAAGGCAAAAGAGGTAAATGGATTGCTACTATATTAGAATATGACATTGAAATAAAACCAACAAAGCTTGTAAAAGGACAAGGACTGGCTAAAATCATGACTGAAACCAATTGCCAAGCCTTAGATATTAATGAACTGAACAATGAACAGGAGATGGCGACTCCACAAATCAGCCAGGCCTTCCTAGAATCATCTTGGTATGCTGATATATGTTTTGTATTATTAAACCTACAAGCTCCTCCAGGGTTATCCAAAACAAATAAAAGGTTTGTAAAAATGAAAGCTTTAAAATTTTGTATTTTAGTTGATGCTCTCTTTTGGAAGAATCATGAAGGTGTTTTATTAAACTGTCTGATAAAAGAGGAAACTAACAAGGTACTCAAAGCAGGGGATTGTGGCAAACATTTGTACTGGAAATCAACTGCTGATAAGATCCTAAGGGTTGGATTTTACTAGCCCACCCTGTTTGCTGATGTGAATAAATTTGCAACATCTTGTCATAAATGTCAAATCTTTGAAGGCAAGAGGAAACTTTTTCCTCTGCCACTTAAACCAATTTCCACTGAAAGACTATTTCAACAATCGGGTTTAGACTTCATTGGAGAAATTCATCCTCGCTCATCTGGTCAGCATAAATGGATTCTAACTACCACAGAATATGTCACCAAGTGGATAGAGGCCATCCCTTGTAGACAAGTTAATGATTCATTCATCACGCAATTCCTAGAAACCAACATTCTGTCCAGTTTTGGCTGTCCTGAAAAGATTATAACAGATAATGTTGCTGCTTTTAAATCCAAGAGAATGATTAGTTTCTGTCACAAGTACCACATTACCTTAGGTCACTCCACAACTTATTACCCTCAAGGTAATGGTTTAGTTGAGTCATCCAATAAAATTCTAATCAATATCATTAAGAAAGTATTGGAAGAAAACAAGAAAAACTAGCATAAGAAGCTTATAATGCACTATGGGCAGACAGGTTGACTACAAAGAGATCCATTGGAACAAGCCCATATGAATTGGTATATGGCACGGAAGCTATATTCCCTTCATCTTTGAGAATGCTTGTGATGAAATTGCTACAAGAAGTGCAAGTAGAACCCAATGATATCCAGAGAAGAATAAATCAGATTATTCATTTACAACAGACTAGAGAAAAAGTATATCAAAGATCTCAGATGCTACAAGAAAAGCTTAAAAAGATATTTGATAAGAGGACTAAGGCAGAGGATCTATACATTGGAGACAAGGTTTTAAAGTGGGACTCCAGGAGAGAAGATAAAGGAAAACATGGGAAGTTCGACTTCCTATGGAAAGGATCTTTTATCATCCAGGCTGTACAAGGAAACAATACTTACTTTTTAAAGGGCTTGGATGGCTTAGAAGCAGAAGATGGACCAATTAATGGTCGAATGCTAAAACATTATTTTGATCCAGTTTGCTGATATATCAGGATTTTATCTTGTGCATAGAGCTGTTTAATTTCCACAATATTATTATAGCCATAAGAATGGAAAGGAATGTACTCTAAATTTCGAAGAGCAGTCAAGGAACTTTATCACCTCTTTTGTGTTACCTTTTTAGTTTACCAGAAGTGGTAGACAATTTGAAAGCTGAAAATATGAGAATGAAGCAGAGGTATGATTGTTTGGATCGACTCATGAAAGATGCATAGGTTTTACATAGTCCTCTGTGCAGCTTGTTCATTTACAGCAAAAGAGAGATTTCAGAATGCAACAAGAATTGTACATAAGGCCATCTGACCTGCTGTTCTAGACTTTTCACCAGTAAATTCCATCCCCAAGTGGAGCCAGTGTTATGCTACTATACCAATAGGTGTCATATTTCATGATTGGCTAGTTAAAGTCCCTAATATGTTCATCCTTTTCCATACTGCAAAGGTTCCATATTTTGAAAAAATCAAAAAATGAAAAAATGAAAAGAGGGCATGCCCTAAAAGAAATATAAAAGGGCAAAAAGAATGAAATGGTCAAAAAGAAAAGAAATGAACCCCAATAAAGGATACCAGGAAAGTCTGCTAGTCCAAAATGCCACTACTGTTCTATTTTTGCAAAGAATCTCATGGTGCACAGTTGGTTGACTCTTGCCATAGTTGATAGATGGCCAAACAGTTTAATCTTGGCCAAATTCATGTTTAAATTTATTTTTTTAGAGATAGAGAGTAAAAGTTGTCCAAATAGTTCAAGCTTGGCAGATAAATAGTTAGATAGAGAAGCAAAGGTGCTCAACAGTTAAATCTGAGCCCTTGAAAGAAATAAGGTCAGACTTAGATAAGATGGCAGTTAAAAGAAAAGAAGAGAGTAAGGGTTTGCGAGTTTAAATGCACCCAAGGAAAAAAGAAGAAAAAATGTTAGGTATAATAGGCTGGGTAGGCAGTTTTGATGTTGCAGAAGTAGGCTTATGAGTAATTTTGTCTTTCAAAGGTGATTCATCTTATTACTATCATAAATACCATGGCAACTATGTGGTGACAGATCAAATGATGCATGTCTAACTTCCCTTCACTCTTCTCCCAAAAAACACTTACTAACCTCCCCCCAAGGGTATTGAGATCTGCTCAATACTCTTAAAAACACTCCATTTCATGAAAAACCTAAGAAGTATAGCATTCTTGCTTTGAGAAAAAGAAACCACATTTCTTGTGTAAAAATCCTTTTCTCCCCTTAGCCTAAGTTGTCACACTTTGCAACTTAGCGCCACCCTTCATAAACCCATATTAATTACTAACCATATTATATAAACCCCTATATTTCTCCCCCATGCCCGTACTATGTAAATATTTAAAAAACCCCAAAAAATTTAATATCTCGCCCTTGGTTAATCTATAACCATAGCACTATATCAAAGGGGATTCAAGGTTTATCCAGAACTTGTGAATAACCCTATCAGCGACCTTGAGATTGATTAACAACCTGGGTTAATCAATAACTATATTACACCCTCCCCGTGCGCACACATGCCAAGTTTAATTAATATCTGATTAATTAACACTTTAAGTGCCCCGATAACCAATCAAAGAGTCCATGATATATTAAAAATCAATGGTTATTATGTTGAGCCCTGCGCCATAACCATAAGTCACCTCGGACCTATGCCAGCTGTTTGATCCGGGCCCGTAGATCGGATGGCCCATAACCATATCACGGCACCCCTCCACACCGATCTTTATGGTCTAGGGAGCCGGCAGTATTTCCCCCGTACATGGGACACGCGGCGCCCTCCCGGCATGCTCGCAGCCCATCCACCCAAAACCGCTTCGGCCCATAAGCGGTGCGGGCCCAAACCACTTACCGCCCCCGCTAACCCCCTCACTGACATCATCGCCACATCATCCGCCACGTCACCTCCGTACCCCGCGTCGCGACAAAACATCACGTCATGCTGACATCATCCAAAAAATGCGACAAAAGCCCGCGAAGCCGAATTTTTGTTAAAAAACTCATAAAAACCGTCATTTTCATTCATTTTCATTCATTTGCTTCCTGAGACTATGCATGCAAATTACGTCCAGAAAACTACAGAAGCTCCAGTCTGCCACTTGGCCAGCATAATCTGACATCCCGCTCTGCAATTCATTGTTCAAACTGCAAATTACTCTCGTACGCATCCAAAAAACATAGGTATTTACCCTATTCCACCTTCCGAACCTGTGTTTTTAGTTTTCCTCTGTAAAATCATACTTGTGAGAGCCAAATTCAAGAACAGAACAATCTGTTAGCCCACTAAAATTCACTAGAACTCCCATTTTGCCCATTTTTCCCCACATAAACTTGACCTCCAGCTTAAAAACACATAGAACTGAACATGGAAGCCCCTGTGGCCCTCAACATTGCTCCCCTCAATGTGCCTCATAAAGACCTCGAGTGGTTGCCCCTGGCTGATAGAGATTTTCAAATCCAAGACTTAACTGGTAACAAAAACCACCTCCAAGCTTTTTGTGAAATTAGGAATTCTTACCACAGCAATACTGTTGCCTATGGAATATGGGAGTCCAACATGCCCATGTACTACCTCCCCTCAGTAAATGTGTTCCCGGATATTATCCACTTATGTTGTGCCAATTATGACCCTACTCAAAGAGCAGTTATGGCTCCATCTAGAACCTTTCTCTTTTATATAACTCTTGAGTGCATCAATGAGATGTTACACTTCAAACCAACTCAGCCTCTGGATCCTCTTTCTATGGGGTTCTTGCTTGAGAAGGGCCCTAAACTACCCAATTCAGAGATAACATGCATTGCTCAAACGTTTATGAAACCAGATTTCCAACCCAAATTCCCACCTCCCTTTGTACATACCTGGTTCAAAAAAGCTGGAAGATTCATCATTGATATGATATCCTATATCCTAGGATTCAATACAAGTGAATCTGTTGATGAGACCACCCTAGTTTTGTTGTCCATGTTTACTCCAGGACAGCCCCTTGCTGTCAAATATGATTATGCCACTTTCATAGCCAATAAGATACATGAGCAATTCATGAGTCTAGACAAAGGAGGAGTTTTTAAGTACACCTCATATATATATCATTTGTTTCTGTATTATCAAACAGACAACTTTCAGTTTCCCATCAGAAAATTGGATTCTAAAGGAGAGTGAAGGTCTGTAATCTTCTGGACCTCAGCCTTCCACTATGTTAAGGACTCCCCTCATACCTACTGTGAATTCATTGAATTGTTTATACATCCAACCTCCTCTCTACTAATGAGAACTCCTCCTGCTAGACTCTCTGGTGATATGCAGAAGATTTTACAGCTTTCCAAAAACTACAAGATAGGTGATTGGTACCTCTACCATAATCACATAGAACTCAAATTTTATGGATGTGAGCTATGCCCTTTCAAATTGCCCAAGTATGTACCTATGAGGTTATTTGCTTTAGAGTATGTTAGGTAGATGATCAGTGCAGATTTGACACAATTTTGCAATGCTAAGAAAAAGGCTCAGCTGAAAATTAAAAATCAACTAGACCCCTTTATTGTCCATAAGAGGGAAGTATGGGAGGAAGTTGAGTAGATTTTAGGGCACCAACTTAAGTTGAAACAAAGTTTCTATTGGGCACCATATGATCCCAATCACTTCATAAGTGAAAGAAAAGTGAAAAACAGGCTATCAGCATACGTTCATCATAAGATCCCTAAAATTCAATAGTATGCTAATCAACAAGAATGGATAGAAGGCACATTAGTTAAAAAAATTACTAAGGAAGAGAAATTGGAAAAAGCCATGAAAGACCTTGAAAAGACCCTTGACCTGGAATCTTTTGGACAATTATTTTTCAAGCTGCCTCAGCAAACCAAGGTGGGGACATCATCTGCTGGAACTTCACAGCAACCTCCCCAAGAAAGCACTACACCAGCTGCAGGGACATCAAAGGGCAAATAAGTACTAGATATAGAGTAGAACATAATGACAGATCAACAAGCAACATCAAGGGAACAGAGCCAAGGGAAAATTCCTCCTATCCAGACTAAAGCACCAGAGATACCAGCACTACAAACTCCCCTAAATGAGGAAAAGGGCAAGAAAAGGGATAGGCAAGAAGACACACCGATCAGTGGTTCTGCAGAGAAACTAGGGGAAAAAAGGCAAAGATTAAACCGCCTATCAGACGAGGAGTTCATTGAGTAGACCACAGACAACTTGAGGGGAGAAAGAGTGGTCAACCAGGATACACCCCCAGTCATAGAAACATCAGCCAGTTCACACAGGCAGGAGATTGAAAGGTAGCATAGTGTGGAGTTTTCATCCACCAGACCACAAAGCAAGCAAGGTTCTGACATTAAGAGAACATTCACTAAAATAAAGGCAAAGAATGACCCAATAAGAATTCAACTTTATAATCACTTGCTGAAGATGGCCCCCACAAATCAACAAAGGTTAATGTTAGCATATGACATTCAAGAAGGAAAAATGATCCTAAGTCACTTTAAGCCCAAAATGCAGCAGCCACAGTCAGCTGCTAATTACATCAGGACCAATCTGGAAGTGTTATCTAAAGACATTCATCCAATGTACGAGATTGAGTTTCATAAGAAAACTGGAGAAATGGTCTACTCAACATTGGCAGAAAAAGCATTATTGGTTCACAAATTGCAGAATTAATTGAATAACACATTTGCCTAATTGGATTTAGAAAAGGCTTCCTCTTTAGCTAAGGATAACATAATCAAATCCTTGGAAGAGATTATCATTGAGCTGGGACATGATCCCAAAGATTCCAAAGGCATAAAGGCATTGATAAAAAAGAAGGAAGAGGACATTGCAACCCTTAGGAAGCAGCTAAAACTGCCTATTACTATGCATCCCCAAACTACAGAGGTTATTGAGCGAAAGTCACAGGAAGACATGATGGACCTGCTAATGAAAATGAATGAGAGATTGGCAGAAATAGAGCAGGCATTGGAGAAGGCACTATAAGAGAAGCAGGGAGAGTTGACCTCCCAGCCACCTGAAATAGCTCCAACAGTCACAACTGCTCCTTCTATAATTACCATAACAGTGCCTCCCATAGTCTCGGATTCAGCAGCAGAGATCACTGCAGGTACTTCAGCAATAGCATCAGGCATCAGTACAACCATGACAACAGAACAATTAATAAGAGCCATGGAGGATTTGAAACTCCAAGTATCAGAACTGAAACAAGTCAAAGAGAAGTTGGCCAAGGTTGAACAACGTTATGATAAATCCAAAATAACTGTAGCTGAAATAACAAGAGAGGTAGAAGCATTGGAAAACAAAGTAAGATCCTTAGAAAAGGATCTCTCTCTGCACAAACATTTGGAAGAAATCAAGGGAATTTTGTGGGCCAACAGTAGCCAATCCCTTACTGATGTATGGAGATCAATACAGGTAATTCATGAGCAAATTGATTTGATAACAGCAGCTCAAGTAGAAATTCAAAAAGCCAGGAATTTATTGGGACATATGCCTCGAACATGCCAACAGGCTAATACATTTTTTAAATACAAAGACCAGTGAAGAATTATTAGCACTGAATATCAGAGATAGAACAGGCACCATTATGACAATCAAAAGAGTTCTGACCATGAAGACCTTGATGCAAAATTTGGAGAGAAGGTGCCAAGACATGCAAGTAGAGATAAATGCTTTTACAGACAGGTTCACATCCTTGCAGGAAAAAGGTCTGCCCAGTTTATTAACCAATGACTACAGACTGATGAAACATGTTGATTATGCTCATAGGTTGAATTCATATGTCACTGATCAAATTAATACATCATCAAGTACTTCAGGAGAGAAAGCACTCCCTTCTGGACAAAGTTTGTATAACAGTTTAGAAAATTTGTTTTATATTGAGCATGAAGTGAAACATCTTTTCACAATCCAACCCAATTTCTTCAGGTACACAGATGCTGATGAAACTTTAAAAAAACTACAAAGACACCAATTACCAGATGACCAATGGTGGCAAAGCATGTTGGAGATTCTATAAGCATGTCTTTAATTTCTTTTATATCTTTGAAAAATTGAAAGCTTATATCACATGCCATAAAGTAGAAAGCAAGGAGGGATGAGAATCACGCCGGAGCAATAGTGTATTAAAGCCGGATCAGATACAGCCAAGAAGACTGGGGCAGCAACGCGGAATATCAATAGAAGACAACTACCAGCCTACTCACTGAGCTTAAAAGTCAACATATATGACCAACTAAAGGAGCCAACACAACAAAAGTTACTTCTTCATTTATTTCTCCCTGTTTTCAAGATCATTTTTTTCTCCTCTTAAGTTTGTAGAATGAGTTATTGCTAGATATTATCTCTTTGAGATATTTTGTAAACATTTTTGTATAAATACCTCCCCAAGTGAAGTATTCGGGGTTGATGATACATTTCCTAGATTGCGCTGTAACTCTGAAGATTATTTGAATGCAAAGGCTGTTGGATTTCATTGTTGCTACACTCCTTGGATGTGGAATTCATGCTCTGGGCCCTGTTACAGAATTCTTGAATCGTTTTATGGATCAATAAGTTTATTCTCACCTATGTTTTACAGTTTCTATGTTTACAACATCATATATGTTTCATAATCTTAGTAATGGAGAAAAAGAATAGCCTAGAATTTGTTTGTTTGCACTGTGTGTTCAATCTCTATTATTATTAATGTTTTCTTCAGAATTAGCATAAACATGAATTCTTAATTGCTCATGTTTCCCCTGGTTCTTTCACTGTGAATATTAGCCAAGGAATTCTCAATTGCTCCTTGGCAATAATCATACACTTTCCCTCTATCAACATGATTAGGGATTCTTAATTGGCCTTCACCCACTGACTCCATTCCATCTTATTCCAACATATAAATTGTTCTGTGATTGATTACCTTGCTCTGTAGTACTACCCTCTGTCAAAGAAACCATATCCAACAATTCATCCTCATAGACTCCATTATCCCAATGGATTAAACTTCTCAGACTTACACCCCTGTTCTATTGAATATCACCATCCAAAAATCGAAACAAACCCTTGTACTTCATAACTAGCCTAAAAATACCTCAAAACAAAGTTAAATTATAAAGAGAGAGCCCTCTGTGGATGCATATTGGCTAGAATCTATGTCTAAAAGATTGGTTTGTGATTAGCTCAGCCGTATTCCCTCCTTAGAATTTTCCTAGGGAACAACCTGAGTGTTAACAGACAGTTACAGAACAAAGTGTGGGATCGAGGAAGACCAAGACCAGAAGACACATGATCAAGAGATCATGAATATTTTCTACTTTGGGATTCTGATGCAAGAGCATTCAACCCAAGAGAAAATATTTGTAAATAGTAGACATAGGGGATCATGCATTTTAGGAAATAATTTTCCTAAGCATCAATTTAGTGCAATATTTAGGCCTTTAAGGGTGATTTAATTAGATAATGGGAGAATATGTAAATGCTCTCAACACAAATAAATGAGAACACAAGTGGTGAATAAATGACAAAGAGTTAGAAGTCAAATCCAACTATTAGACAGTTCCATGATTCAAGGAACAAGAGAGAGCTTTTAGGAATTAATTAGAGTAAGGGAACTTTTCTATTTTAAAAAAGAGAAAAAGATCGAGTGGATAAAGTCTGCACATATGTATGCATGTAGTGAGCTTTAGGGATTTGGTAGAGGATTGATCAGGTCCTTCATAGTAATCCAATCCAAAGTTTGATATAAATATATGTAGGCCTACGAACAGAAAAAAAGGAGGCCACTAATATTGAGAATCAGGCCTGTGCGAGACTGAAGAGTCTTGAATGTAATCTTTGTGTTTACATTAATATATATTCAGAGTTATTCCTGATTGTGTAAAAGCATGTTTTAAGTGTTGATTTATATGCGAACTCGTAGGCTCTCTGACAGGGGGTTACAAACAAAATTCTATGGAAGATGCATAGAGAGGAGATTACTTCAGAAGAATCAAAATGGACCATCGAGTCTAATTGAAGTAGCAGAGCGAAGCTTTGAAGAAACAACAAAACAGAGAGCTATAATGAGTCTTTGAATCAATTCAAGGGAGCAATTAAAGTCCCAAAGGACAGTGATTGAAGGAGTCTGTAGAGTTAAGATCAAACGAGAATGAATTGAGCAGTAGAAGAACAGAAAGCCGAAACCTTGTGAAAACCCAGAAACCATAGGAAACATTGGAAATGGCAGAGAATTTATAAGTAAAAGGAATTGCAGAGAAGTGTAAAGTGGTGCACAGCAGCCATCAGATCTCATAGATCAACGGCTGAGATTGAATCGCAGTGGCAGAATCCCTTTTTAAGTCATCAGAACGAACCTTTGAGTTGAGTGATTGTGACAATGCAATGGATCCTAGACTGTCAGATCAAAATCCCAGATCGACGGCCCAAATCTAATCTATAATCGCATGTTGACGCTTTGAAGCATTCAAGGGTCAGCGCAATAGAACGCCGATAGGCAATCAATGATGCACCGATAGCCATTGGATCGGCAACAAGATGGATGACAGAGATTGAATTGGAGGTTGGCAATCGGAGTAGTGGAAGAATTGATACAGAGGAGCGGATGCGATGAAATTATGAATGTGAACATATAGAATTTGAGATCTGTTATATTTGTTTCGAGCGGTTTTCCTATGTATTGGTGGAAAGTGTGGGTTGAGTCTGCCAAGACTAAACCATATATAATATGTTTCGATAGTTGAATACCGGAGTTAGAGGGGTGATGAACCACATAGGTGGTAAGGCCGAGAAGATAGCCGATAGCAATTGTGATGAGGTTTTAACCTCGGGTTTTGTGTAGAACTCGTACTAGAGACGGTAAAAGGCATATTGTGAAGAATTCCTTTGTGTAAGGATTACATAGGGAAAATTAGCGCTGATAGTGGTTTGTGTTGAGATATATGTAACCAAGGCATGTGAAAGGAGCATATATATATATATATATATATATATATGGATTGTGGATTATATAAAGGTTCTAAAGGGTTTTTTGATTCCCTATAGAATGTTCGGCAGGGTGATTAGGTTCTGTTACAAAGGAACTATATAAGAGGGCCACTTGACCATTTATGGTTTGAAGATTTGACTCCATTATAGAGTTAATTACCTGGGACAGTTGTGGATGCATTGTGATATGCATACTATGGTTATATGCTCGATAACCTGGCATCAGTTTGGCTAAGTATGGGTATATTCTAGGTGTTATCCTACACCAGTTCTAAATAGAAACAAGTTCAGAATGATGACTCCACTATTGTAATTCTTCTTGCTAAAGTTAAGATTCAAGGTCCAAAAAATTATTTTATCCTATGCATTTTGCATACAAGTCTGAATTTATGAGAGAGAGCCTTTGTTGATTTGGATTGTGTCATCAATAGTAAATTGTATCATAGTTTTCAAGAACTCCAATACTTCACCAATTTGAGTCATTTTCTCCAATGTCAAACTTACACTTTAAAAAACTGATGACACCTATGGATTAGTGAGGAAGGAGTGACACCCACTTACAATATCTATTCACCCTTTTTCTCCAAATTTGATTTGAAATTTTCTCTAGGATGTTGATACAACTAATGAAATGTTTTCTCTTATGGTCAACAAAGTCAGGTTCATTTGATGTTGGCTGCTATAATAAGGGACTATACATACTTCTTTACCCCTAAGTATCATACAATGAACTATGGAATTATATTTTGTGGTCCTGAAAATCCTCTTCCTCCAAATTGGTAAGCGTACTTTATTTTGAATAATGCTCACAGTGCATTAAATGTAATCAATAAAATTGGTTCCAATGTAGATAGAAAAAACAACACAATAATATATATATCACCACAATATGTTAAAAAAATTCATATGACACGTTCTTCAAAACATTATTCAATGCTCATACACAACTCACGGTATTTGATTAAGGATAATTCCACAGAAGACCAATGCACATGGGATTTCAATGCAAGGATACAACTAGTTTATAATGTAGCAATGACCAACGAACCAATGCCTTTACACATATAACATCACCATCAACGAACCAATGTTTTAAATTTGTGGAACCACCAGAGCAACAAGGAATAGGTGGCAGTAAAGTAGAAGATTGCAGATTGGGATCACCTGGTGTAGGGTTGCCTCATGCTACAAAAACAAGACAACAGACAATGATCAGTTCATCTCCCTATGATGAGTTACTCTGAAAATAATCGACGGTTCTATTGCTTCAAATATCAATGCATGTATCATATGTTTGCTTCTAGAAATAGTAGAAACCCTAATAATTATGGAGTCAACTACTTTCAAGAAGCTCGATGAGACTGGCTACCCATCATATTTTTAGGCACTTCCACAAATAATGGCCAAATGGTAATCAATCAGATCTACTATCAATTAAAATAAATGATAATCAATTGGATATGTTGTCAATTAAAATAAATATTTAACGATATATGGACAACCGAAGAAATGAAGAAATGGCCCTGGCCACAATAGACACTCTAAAATGGCTCCAAATGGGGTCTCTTTGATTTACTCAGCACAATGACCTTATAATACTTAATAGAGAAATATTTGAACGTGTTGATAGGCAAGTTTCTCAAAATGATAGCAGAATACCCAATGTACAGTCCTCAGATGCCCTTGTTCTCTATAATTCCTAAAAATAGTTACCAAGAAGTAACCAAATGATGGAATTTGATGTAGGAAATCCTAAACTTCGGGAAAGGAATGCCTATAAATGAAGACCTGTATGAATAGTAGAAAAAACACTTTCTCAAGAAGAAATAGATGTGAAAATAACACAATAAAGGTGTTGCAGATTTAGGCACTGGTGAAGTAATGAATCTGACAAGAGGCAGAAGAAATGACCATGGGAAGTTCTAGGTTTGATGGGGCATATATTTGATAGACTCCTGAGAGTGCCTAGGTCTAGGGAAAAATATTCACTAGGATTTGAAAATCCATGAATAAATCCAAAGGTCTAAAATAACACTAGATTCTGCCAAAGAATAGACAGGGTGCAGGACTTCTCATGGTGGGTGAATGGCAGAGGATAAGAAATTAATGGTAAGATTATGGAATAATGCCTTGGTGCATGACGACTACAAGAACTAGGAGGGTCTGTGTTTAAGAAATTTTTAAATGTTATTGGTACCAAAAACATTAGAGTAGGTGCAAATTTCAGAGCGCTAGACAAATTTCTGACACATATGTCCAGCAATAAAAAGGGTCTTTTTAACTCCTAATTACCTTCACATTAATTATCAACCCAGAGACGACTTTTTATTTCAACAGTGTACTTAGTCTGAGGCAGCTATTTACTCAAGAGTAATGTTATGAAAGATGTAGTACAATGCTCAAAATACAAAAGTAAATGAATGCTTGAAAAGAAATCTAACTACAACAACATAAACTCAAATACTCTGAAATCCAACTATTTACTCAGCAAACATCAATCGAGGATACATTAGCAATAACTCATTCCTCTAGAGATTGATACAATTGAAATCAACTAGAACAAGCCAATCAATCTGAGAACGAGGAAGCAGTAACCAATGTTCTCTACAGTTGACAGCCCTGCTTAAAACAATCAAAAGGAAATAGAAATTGAACTAAAGCGGCTATTGAAAGTAAATTAGGACAACTCTTTAAAAGCAACCTCTTGCAATTAACTAACAGAAATGAACAACAAAGTAAATGGACAACAAACTGTAATTAAAGGAATCTGAATAGCAAACTCTAATTAATGGAAATGAACAACAACAAAGCCAAATTAATAGCAATCTTTACTCTAAGAATAAATTGGACAACACACGGAAATAGAACAACATTGATTAATGATGGGATATGAAACAACGCTGGAAAGTCAAATATAAATACACAATAACTTAACACACAACATGCCTTAATAGTAATCTGATATGGTAATCCAATTATCAGTCTTAGTTATAAAGAATACGACTATGTTTTTAGAATGGAAGAACAACGTTTATAAGTTCAATAATCGTAAGGAAACATAATTTCCAAGATGAATTCAGTAATACCAATGGTCAAATGTTACAACATAGATATTCTACAATTGATTAGCAATGATATCCTATAAAAACCATTTATATCAACACTTAAAGAAACAGTAATGCATTGCAAAATCGATATGATATCTCTGTCTCAGAAAATGAGATTACGTGATAGAGCTGTGATGTAAAATAATAGAACATACCAGATTACCAAATAAAGCTGATAAGCAAAACCACGCATAAACCAGAAATATAATATACAGCAGCAACATCGTACTCCACCAAAGGCTGGGCCCTTAGCCGCCAGTGGATGCTGCTGGGTTACTTTAGGATCAACGATGGAATGGCAACCAGATTTATATTAAAATATCAAAGAAGAGTTACAATGGATTACAACAAGAAATCTCTCCATCTCTCAACCATTATCCATTCTCTTTGCCATCCTCAATTTTGAATCTCTAATTCATCCTCAATTCTCTACCATTTTTCCATCCCCCTCTCTCATCTCTATTTTCATTTAAATAGAGAGATCATAGAGAAGTTACAATAAATAGAAGTACAACATGATTTATATTACAAAATTGGTTTTCTTCTAACCAATTGATCAACAAGAGCAAGGCGAATTTGGCTTTGCAGCTGAGATTTGGAGGACGTCCGCAACAACAAATCTAAGAAAATCGTGCTCAAAGAACCCTATGTTTCTCTCCATACAAGGTGAAGTTGGACAAACCGTTTTCCGATTAGGTTAATTGGGTCCGTTCTGGACAAAACCCATGTTCCGGATTTTCCAGATTCTGCTTCATTTGCTCAGAATCTCAACCGCAAAACTGTCACTTCTTATTCCAGCGAATTTTTGAGTTGGCACTTTTAATGATCAAATCTTCAATCTGAAAATTACCTTGGAGGCTAAAAATGGTGAATAATGTTACAATCATGGATAAAATCATGCATAATCATCAATTTATTAGAAATAAAGGAGAAGAAATAATATTTTTACATAAGAGCATAAATCATCGTAAAATATAATTATATGATAAATTATGACAAATGACGTGATGAAGAATGGTAGAAATTGGTGGAATAAGCATTCAGAAGTGATAATAATAATGGCATATTAACGGCCCAACATACCCCCACACCGAATATATTGCATGTCCTCATGCAACAAAAACTGAATATGTTGCATGTCCTCATGCAACCCAAAGACAAAACCCATGTGTTAACCAAGCAATAAAAAATTTGTTCATCTCAGCTCATAGAAAAAATGAATTCTTCCTCACTTAATGAATATTCAATTTCAGCAATCTTGATGAAGGCATAATAATGAAGTTGCAGCAAAATATGATATAAGTGACAACAACCTTCATTAACCAGTTTCCCAAAAACTACAAACCAACTTTTGTTGAAATGTTGCAAGTAGATTTGTAATATATGAATGCCTTTATGATTCAAAAATTAGATCATTTTGATGCACAGATCATGAGATATAACCAAAATGGCTGTAGGTGAGAGTGCATGATTTCTGAAATTTTATGAACCAATTTATCTTAAAATTATCTGTCTGTGTTTTCCACAGATCACAAGAATTGAGTTCATAGTTTTTAAAAATATTTTGGAAAACAATTTTTGCACTGAAATTGTATGCCTTAAATGAGGAAGAAAGTAGAAAACATCTATCATGCATAGTAATTCCTCCCCCTCTCTGAAAAATTAGCATGCCCTCATGCGATGCTAGAAAAAAAATTGAGGTGGTTGCTACCATTTGTTGAATTCTATGCTTGGTGTAAAACAACATGGAATAAGGGAGGTTTTAAGAATGAATAAGAATAGAAATGGATGATAAAGACTATGAATGACATGGTCATAAGAAAAAAATGAATGAAAGAGACACTCCCCCAAACGGAAAGATGATATGTTGCTGAAAAATGGGAAGTGGTAAAAACTGTGAAAGGAAGGATGATAAATAATGCTCAAAATGGGCTTTCATGAAAGTCTCCTAAATTCGTAATAAATCAAAAAATTATGTGATTTCACCTCAAGTTTTACCTCCAAAAGAAAAATGTGGAAGGACATATAGTGTTGAAGCTGATGTAGGCAGAGTTGGTGCTAAAAGTGATGCAAAATGTGGAATCCAGGTAAGCACATAATGTGTGAAGAATTATTCACATTCACGAGTTGCTCAAGCCTCTTCTGTTAGTTGCAACAGTGTGGTCATGCTGTGAATAGAATTTCCCCTGCATACTTGTTGTTCTCTTCTAAACAAATCACACTTGTGCATACAATGTTCTTGAATCCATAGTGTTAGGTTTGAATAACAACAGATAAGATGCATGCAAAAATTTCAATCAGAAAAACTTTTGTATACATGTGATACTGATATTTTATCAAATCAACAAGTTATGGCAGAGTGGAGTAATCATATCGCATGCAATCCCATAATGCATACATTCCCCCCTTCATTTGAAAAAGGGATTCCATGACCATAAAGCATATGAAAGGGGTTGTGCTGACGGCAATGCAAGATAATGAACAATACAATAGTAAATGAAGCAGAGTACACATATCAATGATAGAACGGCGAGAGTTATGGTTATAATGAGAGTAGAGTGTATAGATATAGTTATGAATAAAAGATAGGACGCTTTGGATTGATGATAAGTTATGAAAAGAGAAAAAGAACAACAATATGCCAAAAAGATGCTTTACTGACGGTATTCTAGCTGAAAAATGATGTGATTAATCAAAAAAAAAAATTCTCATGCGTAAAGGTTCAAAATAGGGAAAAAAACAATTAAGGAAATAACTTCTCTGATAAAAAGAAAGAATAAGAAAAGGGTATTATAGTAATAATTGACAATAAGATATAACTTCAACACCATAAGCAGAGCCTCTGCTGCCAGCAGGCGTCCATAGCCTCGGCAGGGTTGCTTTTTAACCCATATGAGCCAGGATTCTCAATTTATAAATGGAGAGTTCCAATGTTGTTCTATAGAAGAGATCAGTGTGCTGGCGTGGTAACCAGATAACCACACTGCCATTCACTGGGATGTAGCAAAAGTGATCAGGCTGGCTCATGATGAGACCTCCTGTTCCAAGGATAATTTGGCTATCCATGATCATAACCCTGGTGTGGTGGCCATAATGGGAATGTCACTTTGTTACAACCTTATGAACATGGTAGGCTGGCTTGTAATGAGACCCCCTATCCTCCATCTGCGAACAAAATTTTGTTGTTATTACACAATTTTATGATAAAAAGAGGGAGGCTCAATACTCCTTAAGAGTAGGGATGGTGGAAGAAGTTGAACATGTCAATAGAAAAAAATATACCCATAATCTTATTTATTACAGATAGAGAAGATTATAACCAGGAAGGGTGGAACCAGCATGGTATTAAGATGATCAATCAGTATCATGTACATCAGAAAATAATGCAGTAAAGTAATATGTAAAAATTGTCCCTTTTGAAAAGAATCTATCATCAATGAGCTGTCGTGTTAAAAATCATAACGTGAATGATATTAACTCGCTTCAATAGAATCCATAATTCTTGTCTTCATAAAAGTAGTGTACTTCATGCCATGAAAGAGAATCAGTAAAGTGTGGTTGAGATGAACTAGGAATAATCCCACAAAAGGAAGAAAGGGTTGCTCTCAAAAATACTCCCAAAGTGTTGCTCATTTGAAGGAACAGCAAAAACACTCAAAAAAGGTGTTGTTCTTTGTAGGGAACAACAAAGGAAATGCACACCAAAAAGCAAAAATACACAAAAAAAAGTGTGAAAACGCAAATGTCGTTCCTTTGGAAAAAAAAAACAGCAAAAACTAAAAGTGTCGTTCCTTTAGAAAAGGAACAACAAAAACACAAGTGCCATTTCTTTGGAAAAGGAACAACAAAAATGAAAAGTGTCGTTCATTTGGAAAAGGAACAGCAAAAATGAAAAGTGTCGTTTCTTTGGAAAAGGAACAACAAAAACACAAGTGTCATTCCTTTGGAAAATGCACAGCAAAAATGAAAAGTGTCGTTCCTTTGGAAAAGGAACAGCAAAAACGCAAGTGTCGTTCCTTTGGAAAAGGAACAACAAAAATGAAAAGTGTCATTCCTTTGGAAAAGGAACAACAAAAACGCAAGTGTTGTCCATTTGGAAAAGGAACAACAAAAATGAAAAGTGTTGTTCCTTTGGAAAAGGAACAGCAAAAATGCAAGTGCCGTTCCTTTGGAAAAGGAACCACAAAAATGAAAAGTGTTGTTCCTCTGGAAAAGGAATAGCAAAAACGCAACTGCCATTCCTTTGGAAAAGGAACAACAAAATGAACCGTGAAAAAGGAACAACAAAATGAAATGTGGAAAAAGAACAACGAAATAAAAGTGAAAAATGAATGACTGACACAAAATGTGCTGTTCTTTTGAAAAAGGAACGACAAAAATGAAAATGTTGTCCCTTTGAAAAAGGAACAACAAAAATGACAAAAGTGCACACAAATGTTGTCCCTTCAGAAAAAGAACAACAAAATGCACAATCATAAAATGCAAGCACGCAAAGAATGAATTATCTGTTCACTGTATTGATGCTGAGGATGAAGCAACACCTGAAACACAAAATATAAGAGAGATCAGAAAAGAAACAACATTTTATTTAAAAACAGTATGTAAATAAATGAATTAAGTTACAACAACTATGATATTATGTAAAAAAATGATCTCTTTAAAAAACGTTTTGGCAACAGTGACAAGACATGAATCTTGAAATGAAAATCAATTCTTCATTTGTTCTATTATGAATCCGTTGGGTAAGGAGTAGGATGAAATTCCTTTGTTTCATAAAATTTCTTTCAAAAATCACTCGTCCATAAATTGACCTTCTTTATTTTTCCAAGACCTGCAAAAAACGAGTGTCTACCTGCAATAAAACATTAAATCATGGAGAAAGAGAGGTGATCAGGCTCCCCTAATCCAATAATTATACAAAAAAAACCAATTAGTTACTTTTTATAACAAATCCATTGAGAAAATAACAAAGCAAAATTTATCTGTCACTTGCGGGAGAGCAGTGGTCAATCATGCTAACCTGCAGTGTTTTAATCACAACTTCTTTGTTTTTCGTCGAAATTGAGTTATTCCAAAGCCAAATGAGAGCTGATTGAAAGGTTTATTTCCCGTAGAAACAGGTTTTAAAGATTCAATGATATGATATGTCAATTTTAGTTAGAACAACCTACATAACAAAGTCATTTTCGATTACCCAACTTAGACCAACAGTTGATATTTCAAGCATAAATTTTTCGTTTGATGTCTGATTCGAATGATTCAAATTGGAAATAAAATTAGATTCATTTATTTATCTCCAATAGAAACATGTTTTGAAGGAAATAAGAATTGATAGTTCAAATACTGTAAGGAACAGCCGGAAAGACATAGTTTTAAGGGTGCTGATTTACGATAGACAGTCAGTGTTTTGATCATAACTTCCCCATAAGCTATCAAAAATGCATGATTCCAATTTAATTGTATACTAGATTCATAGGATAATATACCATAATAACATATTTTAAAAATTCAAACATTTAGGCCTCCAAAACCTGAATGTCCGAACTCCGTTCCTGAGCTGCCCACTAGACACCTTGTCAATGTTTTGTTTCTAACTTTTTTGTTTCAAATCCAAATTGAGTGGTTCAAATTGGGTTAGAAAGTAGACATAAAGGGCTACCTAGGTTAGAAATATGTTTTAAAAATATTCACTTTTGGTCCCTCAAAACATGACTGTCCCGACTGTTTTTCTAGAAATCTCATCAAGTCCGCAAGCCAAAAAAATGATATTCAAGCATTTTTTCATATTGATAATAACAATGAATATAAGTGTTTGTAGAATTTTTATTTCTATTATAAATCATCTACATACATAAATGAATTGAAACATTTATCATCGATGTTGATTTTGATAGCGTGTTGCAACAAAAGAAATAACTAGTTTTACAAAAATAAAAAAAAATGTGTTTGTTTTATTTCTTTATTTATTTTATTTTCTCCACTATCCTACTCTTGTTTGAGAATCAAATATGTTTATGTATAAGAGTATTTCCAGTAGAACCATTTTAGAAATAAGGCCTCTAGTATGCACATACCCAAATATGAAAAATGCATGTTAATGAATATTAGGGTATGAGAAGCCAACTTCCCTTGAAAAAAATGGTGTCAAAAATTGTTGAAGTTTGGAGTGATGCTGCAAAAAAGCGATGGACTGAAACCAATCTTCAATATATCCTTTACTTTGATGATTTCCTGTAGCCATCATATCATGAAGTTATTGGGCTTTTAAAATGGCTTGTTGATGCAAACTAAAGAAACCTCATTTTCTTCCATAACTTCTACAATTTTTGCGTTTGAAACATTCTGAATCTCATTGTAAGTTTTCCCTAATGGCGCATGTGAGATAGAATGGGTGGGAAGGGTGGTTAATTTTTTCAGTTCAACATTGTAAGCATGTTGCACTGGTTTATTATGGTGAGGGTGTGGAATTAGTTGAGCAGGAAATTGTGTGAGGAATGGAGCATTTTGATGATGTGATTGATTGGGTTGAGTGGATGAATATGATATGCAAGCAGGATGTGGTGGAAGAGCTGGTGGAGAATATGGAGAATGTGCTTGTGCTACAAGATGAGGGAAAGTAGTCATGCAATCATAAGATGAACCATGCCAAACTTGTAGACAAGATTGGTGGTGGTTATATTGAGATTGACATGGCTGCCCTAACACATTAATATTCCATAATGGATTATGCAAGTAAGAAAATGGAGAAGAAGTGTTTTGAATGATACCTGTAGGCCATGATTTCCATGGTTTTGACCTTGTTTTAGCTTCCTCATCTCTCTGATATGCTACTTCCATCCTAGATAAGGAAGAGTGAGTATCTATGAGATGCTCCTTTCGGTCATGAGGGTAAAACACTTCATCCAATTCTTGATTTTTCTGAACCTGCAAAGCATTTAATTTTGAACTTAGAGAGCTAATAAAATCAACTTTAAAATGTTCAAGTAAATCATTGGTTTCAACTCTTATGTCTCCTGTTCTTGTAGCAGATTTGGAAAAAAAAGAACAAACATCTCTAGGATTCTTACCAGCCTTGGATATTCTTCTTGAATACCTTATGCACAATTCACAAACATCATCATATGATAACTGAAAAACATCACCTTTTCCTATCAAATTTAAGATTTCTAAAAATTCATCTTTGATTCCTTTAAGTAGGAGTGTTTTTAAAATCTCTTTCTCCAAATTCTTATGCTTTGATTTTTGAAGATTGTAATGAAATCGATCTACATAGTCCTCCAAGCTTTCATCTTCCCCTTGTATCATATTGAAAATATCTTCATTGGATTTGCAATAGTCTTGGTACTTCTTCAGGAATATGTTCTTCATGTCCTCCCATGTTTGGATGTAGTTCCCACCTAGGCTCATGAACCATCGGAGAGCTGCTCCTTTTAGAGTAAGAGGAAACACTTTCAATCTTTGATCATTAGTGTAATAATCATATCCTCTACAAAGTATTTCGAACTCAAATAAGATTGTATCTGGATCTTCATTTGTTAAACCATGAAAAATTGGTAAAGATGGGGGAATTATGTGCATTTGTGTCACTCCTCCTAGATCTTTGATAGGAAATTCAAAAGTAGAAATGTGAGCCATTTCTTACCATAATAGAAGATGTTCTTCATGTGTTTATTTAAGGCTCCTTTTTCAAATGTTCCTGTCAATTGGTTAGTGAAATGGGTGGTGCTTAGATCACCACTTGAGAAAAATCATGAGATTTGTTTTTCAAAATTTCTATTTTTTCTTCTAGTCGTTCACACAAAAATTCAAACATTTACCCTAAGTTCTTTAACAATTTTGTTGGAAAGTGGGCGGGGGAGCAGGACTTCTACATGCTCCGTACGCAAGTTCTTACCTTTCGTTTTTAATACCCAATTCTTTCCTAACAGTTACTCATCAGATGCACACTTCTCTTTTAAAAATGGCTACACTCTCCCCGGCAACGGTGCCAAAATGTTGAGTGATAAAAAGGGTCTTTTTAACTCCTAATTACCTTCACATTAATTGTCAACTCAGGGACGAATTTTTATTTCAAGAGTGTACTCAGTCTGAGGCAGTTATTTACTCAAGAGTAATGTTATGAAAGATGTAGTACAATGCTCAAAATACAAAAATTAAATGAATGCTTGAAAAGAAATCTAACTACAACAACATAAACTCAAATACTCTGAAATCCAACTATTTACTCAGCAAACATCAATCGAGGAAACAGTAGCAATAACTCATTCCTCTAGAGATTGATAGAATTGAAATCAACTAGAACAAGACAATCAATCTGAGAACGAGGAAGCAGTAACCAATTTTCTCTATAGTTGAAATTCCTGCTTAAAACAATCAAAAGGAAATATAAATTGAACTAAAGCGGCTATTGAAAGTAAATTAGGAAAACTCTTTAAAATCAACCTCTTGCAATTAACTAACAGAAATGAACAACAAAGTAAATGGAGAACAAGCTGTAATTAAAGGAATCTGAATAGCAAACTCTAATTAATGGAAATAAACAACAGCAAAGCCAAATTAATAGCAATCTTTACTCTAAGAATAAATCGGATAGCACACGGAAATAGAGCAGAATTGATTAATGATGGGATATGAAACAATGCTGGAAAGTCAAATATAAATAGATAATAACTTAACACACGACACGCCTTAATAGTAATCTGATTTGGTAATCCAATTATCAGTCTTAGTTATAAAGAATATGACTGTGTTTTTAGAATGGAACAACAACATTTATAAGTTCAACAATCGTAAGGAAACATAATTTCCAAGATGAATTTAGTAATACCAATGGTCAAATGTTACAACATAGATATTCTACAATTGATCAACAATGGTATCCTGTAAAAACCATTTATATTAGCACTTAAAGAAACAACAATGTGTTGCAAAATCGATATGATATTTCTGTCTTAGAAAATGAGATTACGTGACAGAGCCGTGATGTCAAATAATAGAACATACCAGATTACCAAATAACATTGATAAGCAAAACCACACATAAACCAGAAATATAATATACAGCAGCAACAACATACTCCACCAGAAGCTGGGCCCTTAGCCGCCAACGGATGCTGCTGGGTTACTTCAAGATCAACGATGGAATGGCAACCAGATTTATATTCAAATATCAAAGCAGAGTTACAGTGGATTACAACAAGAAATCTCTCCATCTCTCAGCCATTATCCATTCTCTCTGCCATCCTCAATTTTGATTCTCTAATTCATCCTCAATTCTCCACCATTTTTCCATCCCCCTCTCTCATCTCTGTTTTCATTTAAATAGAGAGATCAAAGATAAGTTACAATAAAGATAAGTACAACATAATTTATATTACAAAATTGGTTTGCTTCTAACCAATTGATCAACAAGAGCAATGCGAATTTGGCTTTGTAGCTGAGATTTGGAGGACGACCGCAACAACAAATCTACGAAAATTGTGCTCAAAGAACCCTACGTTTCTCTCCATAAAAGTCAAATTTGGGCAAACTATTATTTAATAAAGTTAATTGGGTCCGTTCTGGATAGAACCCATGTTCCGAATTTTCTAGAGTTTGCTTCATTTGCTCAGAATCTCAACTGCAAAACTGGCACTTCTTATTTCAGCGAATTTCTGAGTTGGCACTTTTAATGATCAAATATTCAATCTGGAAATTACCTTGGAGGCTAAAAATGGTGAATAATGTTACAACCAATTTATTAAAACTATCATGGTTAAAATCATGCATAATCATCAATTTATTAGAAATAAAGAAGAAGAAATAATATTTTTACATAAGGGCATAAATCATCATAAAATAGAATTATATGATAAATTATGACAAATGGCGTGATGAAGAATGGTAGAAATGGGTGGAATAAGCATTTACAAGTGATAATAATAATGGCATATTAACGGCCCAACAACATAGACTGGGGAAAGGAAGATATACTAATAGAGATCTCAGTAAGTTTCATGCTGAGAGGTCAAATCGACAGGCATGTGGCAAGGAAAATGGAGTGATGGGTATGTGCAGAGTAAAATTCTCTATAAGGTGGCAGTTATGATCAGGGGAAAAGTAGAACTGACATGTATAGAGAGACAACAAAAAAAGTGGCTCAAATTGGAGTAGAGTAGGAGAACGCCCACTCTGATACCATGTTAAACATACATGGATTGTAAACAATAGATGTGAAAGATAACAATTCAATTGCATATATTATTGACATGATATATATTTATAGTACATTGATGTGACCCTTGGATTCATATTCCAAGTGGTCTCTTGGAAGCTGATGGCTATCCACATTCCACACCAACCCATAGAGAATTAGGTATCCAACAATGTGAAAGTGCGAATTTTACAAAACATCATTAATGTAATTGGGTTGTATAGTAGGGGGTGGTAAAGTGAAAATCGATCCCCCTAAAGTTGAAGCGATTGTAAACTGGCCCAAGCCTACATCAACAATAGTAGTTAGGAGCTTTTTAGGAGTAATCCAATATTGGAGAAAATTTATTGCTAACTTCTCATTTATCGCATCTCCTTTACATGCTTTAACTAGTGTGAAATAACTCTTTCATTTAGGAGAAAAGAAACATAAGTCCTTTGATACATTGAAAGAAAAGATTAGCACAACACTAGTGTTAGCATTTCTAGACTTACAAAAGTCATTTGAGATAGAGATTGTTGCAAGTGGATTTTCCATAGGAGAAGTTTTGATGCATCAATCTAAGTCAATTTGCTATCACTCTGAGATATTTTTTGTTAGGTCCCTATAATGCTAGTGTAGCCTCCTTATTGTTATTTTTGTGCCCCATAGAATCCCACTATTGTTATTGTTGTGCCCTTACAATATTATTGTTATGTAGGATCTAATTATATTGTGACCCCTTAGACTCCTATATATACAAAGGAGGTCTTGTTATTTGTATTATCCAAGAATTTTTCATTTATGTAATGTAAAGGAGATTTCCCCTTTGAAGATGATACTTTTAAAGTCATTGATCTATACTTTTGTGAGCTAGAGCTTTGGATTCTAGGGTTTCACTGCTTCAAACAAAACATCGTGGAAATTCGCTATAATTTTTTTTCTATGAAGACTCAGATATGGAAATTGCGACCACGTGGAGCCAAAATCTTGGTGAAATTTTTGCCAAAGTTTTAGATCTTGGTTCACTATATTTTCTGTGATATGGTCTGAAGAAATTAAGAATTTTGTAGGCTCCAAAATTCAGTCTCAAACATGTGACCAAGGTAAAATCATCATAATTTCATGTTAGACATCGAATTTGAATTATGTAAAAAGTAGTTCAAATTGAATGGATTGTAGTTGTTCATGTAGAAATTTTAGGTCTGAAGATTGAAACAGTGACACGTGGCATCCTGTATAACTCCGCTCTACTGAACTAGTCCATAATCAGGTCCTCGTGGGATATTTGACATAACCTTATATTGAAGAATCCAATATTGGTCTGAATTGTGACATGGGAAAGAATATACATAGGGTTATCACAATGACAAATTTCATACCTTGGAAATCCGAAATTACATTGATACAACAATTTCAATATCGAGCTCTTAAAAAGAAAGAAAAAAGTGAGTATTTTTTAAATTTTGCATAAAGTTTGTTTGAAAAATCAGTTTGAATTGATTCAACGAGCATATTGAAGCATCAATATCAATATTTGGTCCTAAAATTCCTCCAAAACAAAATAATTCTACACCCATTAACCCCTCATAGGGCTCTACTATGATGCACGAAGAGGAAGAATTACAGCATGATATATCAAAATTACGGGACCAAGTGCAACAAATTTCGCTCTCACGAATAAAAACCAAAGATGACATGGATGGCTTAGAAGGGGACATGTATGGATTAAAAGGTGACATGGATGTCTTAGAAATATAAATAAAATCTGACATGAATGGCTTAAAAGCAGTCATGGAAGAAATGATGAATAGCAAGATGTAAGGATTGACAACGTTGTTGCAAGAAAGGCTTCCAGGTGGTGACAATGTAATCCATGAAAATCATGATGAGTACAAAAGGAATATTAATTATGATTTTAGAGACTCCAATGTGGGACTTAAGAACCATTAAAGTCCAAAGATAGATATGAGGAAGTTTGAAGGCAAGGATACGGTAACATGTATACTACAGATGGAGCAATTTTACAGTATGTGCAACCTTCACAAAAGGTACATATTGCATATATATTTAGAAGCCAATTAGTTTGTATGGTATAGATGGATTTTTTCTCGTAAACTACTTATCACATGGTCAATTTTTATAGAGTAAATGATAGCACCTTATGAAGATACAAATAGAAACACCTTCTTTAGCAAATTGATAAATCTCAAACAAAAGGGTTCAATTGCAAAGCATATTGAAGACTTCCAAAAATTGAATATTAGGGTAACTCATATTTTAGAGGAGTATAGGATTGATGTCTTCATAGGGAATTTAGAAGATAACATCAAACATGAGGTTCACTTTTGGGAACCTGATTCATTAGAGAAGGCATTCAAGCATGGGGGCTTCATTGGTGGAGCAATACCATACCACGTGGGTTCATATTGGGGGATATATATTAAGGAAAAAATGACTTAATATATTTGGGGATATATATGAGTTAAAGGGTTTTTATATTGGAAAGTATAAAAAATGGAGCTCAAAGTTAATGAAAAAATATAAAGGGGTATAAAAAATGTTAATGAAAAATGGATACTTACAATATCTAGTGAAAGTAGGAGTTTTTTAAATTGAGGAGGTGTATTTGGGTTCATATTGGTAGGGGGTTGAATAATGTGATTTTTAGAGGTATTTTCAAATATGTAGTCCAATTAGGGGTATTGTTTAGTATGCCATGAACACATGTGATATGTCAAAGGTCCATTGAGTGAATCCCCTGTGCATTTAGGGTGGCAAGAAAACTTTAAAGCAAAATCATGGCAACAAGGAAGTCTACACTCACAACTATAAAGATGGAAGTGTTGCTACTCCTAGTATTCCATAACCTACAAGTTTTACACCACAATAATTGGAGGAAAAAATAGAAAAATGGCTTTGTTATAGTTGTCATAGAAAATACACTAAAGGTCATAAGTGTACTGAGAATAAATTATTCTACATAGATTGTGAAGGAGAGGAAGAAAAGGAACAAGAAGCATAAAAAGAGGAGGATATACACCAGGAACCAACCCCAGAGAAAGAAGAAATGAATCCAACCATATATTGTAATGAATTGGTAAGAATTATCACTCCTCAAACTCTCAAGATAGAAGGATATATCAATAGGAAAATGGTAATAGTGTTGATTGATTTAGGTAGTACCCATAATTGTATTCATTGTAAGATAGCCAAGGAATTGAATTGCTTCCTATATTCAACACTAGAGTGTCAAGGGATGGTTGAAAATGGAGGAACTATAGATTTCTCTGGAAAGTGCCATAATATCAAGATAACCATGGGGGAATATGAATTAAATAATCCAATGCTTTCCATTACATTGGGTGATGTTGATGTTGTATTAAGAGTCCAATGGTTACAATATTTGGGGATGATAGCTTTCAATTTTCAAGAACTTTTCTTGATTTTTTTTGGGAAGGAAAGGAAGTTGAATTAAGGGGTATTGTAGGGATACCAGGAAAGATAATAAACTACAATGGCATGAAAAAGATTTTGAACAAAGAACAATGGGTTGTTATTGCACAATCATGCTCACTAGAGGTTCTAACATCGAAAGCATCTATTTCTCCAAATATCCAAAAAGTCTTGGACAATAATTCCAAGGTTTTTGAGACTCCCAAAGGCCTCCCACCTATTTGTGATCATGATCATTCTATCCATTTAATTCCAGGAATTGTTCCTCCAAATATCAAGCCTTACAAATACCCTTATGTCTAAAACAATGAAATTGAATGTATGTTTCCAGAAATGCTAGAGGTTGGTATAATTCAACCTAGTCAAAGTTATTTCTATGTTCTAGTAGTATTGGTGCACAGGAAGGATGGATCATGGTCTATGTGTCCAGATTATAGGGAGCTCCACAAGCTCACTATTAAAGATAAATTTCCCATTCATGTCACTGATGAATTGTTGGATGAATTACAAGGAGCAATTTACTTCACCAAGCTAGAACTCCATTCAGGATATCATCAAATTAGAATGAAGGTTGAAGACATTTCGAAAAAACATTCAGAACTCATGAGGGTCATTATGAATTTTTGGTCATGCATTTTGGCCTTACTAATGCACCTTCCACATTTCAAGGTTTGATGAATTACATTTTCAAACCCTTCCTTAGAAAATTAGTGTTCGTATTTTTTGATGATATACTAATTTACAACAAGTCTTGGAAGGATGATGTTCAACATATTGGCAGGGTGCTCAAACTATTAGAGGAGACACAATTATATGTAAAAACCTACAAATGTTTCTTTGGAGTACAAGAGGTGGAATATTTGGATCATATTGTATCTCATGAGGGTGCTAAGGTAGATCCTAACAAAATTAAGGCCACTAAGGAATAGAAAATCCCCACAACCATAAAGCATCTTCGAGGATTTCTCAGGTTGACAGGGTATTATCGCAAGTTTGTTAAGGGTTATGGGATAATAACAACAATAACATATTTATTGAAGAAAGATGCATTTGATTGGACTCTAGAAGCAACGAAGGCCTTTGAATATCTTAAAGAGGAAATGCACTAAGCACTGGTGTTAGCTACGCCAGACTTCACAAATTTTTTTATTGTGGAATGTGATGCCTCATGAAATGGAATTGGTGTTATTTTAATGCAATAAGGAAGACCCATTTCTTTTGAAAGTTGTCCAATCAAAGAAAATTATTTACACAAACCTATTTATGAGAAGGAAATGTTGGAAATACTATATGCACTAAAGAAATGGTGACCTTACCTAATGGGAAGACACTTCAAGGTAAAAAAATATCATGATAGTCTTAAATAGTTTTTGGAACAAAGATTATCTTTATAAGAGTAGCAAAAGTAGGTTACAAAGATGTTTGGTTATGACTTTGAAACCATCTACAAAAAAGGGAAGCAAAATGTTGATGTAGATGCAATCTCAAGAAAAGATGAGGATGTGGAAGCATTGATTTGTGCCATTTCTATTATCCAACCTGAGTGGATAACCAAAGCAAGGGATGAATGGAAGAATGGTGAAGAGGTGTGGGCACTTATTAAAAAGTTACAACAAGATACCAATACATATGATACATTTAGCCGAAAAAATGATTCATTATGGTACAAAGATATCTTATATATTTGTAAGAATTCCCAACTCAAACAAAATATTCTTTTAGAATTGCACACCTCTCCCTTACGAGGGCACTCAAGATTTTTAAAAACTTACCAGATGGTCAAGAAGGAATTTTTTTGGGATGGCCTTAAATATGATATTCAGAACTTTGTGGTAGAATTTTTGGTTTGCCAACAAAATAAAGTTGAGTCTCTTACAAACTTTAGCCATTCCAAGTCAATGTTGGGAGGAGGTTTCAATGGATTTTATCATAGGTTTACTCAAGTCTGAATGAAAGGGTGTCATCATGGTGGTAGTCAATAGAATTACCAAGTATGCACACTTTTGTGCATTATCTCATCCTTTTAAATCTAGTACAGATGCTACTACATTTATGGAAAGAATTCAAAAGCTTCATGGAAAGCAAAAGATTATAGTAAGTGACAAAGATCCCATTTTCATTGGAAATTTTTGGATGTAATTATTTTCTTGTCTTGGTACTCAATTAGCTCTTAGATCATCTTATCATCCTCAATCTGATGGGAAAATTGAGATAGTGGATAAATGTTTGGAAGGATATCTTCGTTGCTTTTTATTTGATTAAAAAACACAATGGGTCAAGTGATTACCTCTAACTAAATGGTGGTATAACATTTCCTTCCATACTGCAGCAAAAATGACCCCATATATGGCACTTTATGGATATAATCCACCATCCATCATGTTAGGGTCCTATAAATTATAGGATCTCAAGGTGATTGAGTATTTTGTATTTGTGATTTCATATTGTACATAATTTCAATATTCAAATGATTTCCAAAAATATATGAAAAAATAAAATGAAAAGAGGGCATGTTAAAAAATAAATAAGAAAAAAAGGAAATAAGAACCACACAAAAGAAAAAATAGAAAATACTACGAAAAGTGCTACAAGTATAAATCCCACTATTGATAAGTTTGTTCTTTTAATTCATTATCAAATAAGGTTATGTGTGAATTGTTTTTGAGTGCCACAATGACTAAAGCTCTGTTCGAATCATATAGTTTAATCATGAATGAACACATCTAGATTTTTTCTCAATAGGTTAGTGAAATAAGATTTACCAAACAATTTAATCTTGGTAAATTAGTAGCTAGGTAGAAATAAAATTGATTCAACAGTTTAATCTGAATCAATGGTGAAATAGGTGATAGGATAAGGTAGATTTTTATAAAAAAAAAGTGATTTGGGTTTGCTAGTTTAAATGCACCCTGCAAAGCAAGAAGAGAAAATGTTAGCTTAGATAAAGAATCAAAATGAGAAAGGGTAGGTAGAAGCACTATGGTGATTTTAGTAAAAGCATGAAAGTTTTATCCTAAGTTGAATTTTTAATATATTTTCATGCGTAGAAGAAAGGAAAAGGGATTAAAGTCTTACTCTAAAGTTTGGTATATCAAAAAATATTTGGTATATTACTCCACTATCCCTAAAGTTTTATTACTCGAAAATCACCCCTTCGCTTGTATTTTCATTCATCCGCCTCCCTCACCACATATCCAATCACATTCCATTAAATAAATTTCCCTACCCCACCATACACCCGTCATATCACGATAATAAGCTTCCACTTCTCCCATCATTCGAGCCCACCTTTTTAAATCTGACGGCCTACATTATGTTTCGGGCCCCCCTCACCATCCGAAATTTACCGTCGTGGGGGGGGGTTGGTCCAAAATGGGCGGTATTGAAACCCACCTTCATCGTGATGTGGCGCCTTTCTATGTTTTCTCACCCCCTTTGCAAAAACCATTAACCACCTCTCCCCCTCTGAAAAGTGGTTTCTTTGTCATGCGATACCACTACCCTATTCGTTACGCTCCCACCAATCCCCCTTTGCCACCTCATCTATCTGTTGCTCCTGCAAATCACATCCACTCCCTCCAAAATCAATCTGTTAAGTATTTAATTACTTAACCGTTAATGCAACAGACCCGCGTCACCATCAACGAGAAAGTCAGAATATTATAAAGTCCCTCCTTTCACCCATTCACAGGTTACTAGTTTTATAGGTTGTCATTTCCATTGTTCTGTTATAGGTGTGATAGTTCAAACTGTAACAATTTCACTTGGCTGAGTATCACACCTGCTAACTTTCATTCAAGCCAGTGCCTCTCTTTTCTGTTAAATTGAACCCAATTCCACCTCTACACCTTGTAGACTTGCATAATCAAAATTCCTTTAGTGTTCTTACCCTTATCTAATCATGCCTCTGAAAGACAAGGGACAAGAAGAACCTGTGAGTCCTCTAATCCGCCCTCTCGATTTTCACCATATTCCTTTAGTGGACACGGACTACAAAATTCATGAAACCGTGTGCAAATTTGATCTATTTAAAATGTACTACTGGCTTGAGGACAAGTTCATTGATAAATTTGATGATATTCAACTATAGGAATCCAATTTTTCCCATTATATTTTCCCCCGTACTTACAACACCCACGAATTCGTTAAGAAATGTCATGCTTTTTATCTACCTAGCCAAAGGGTTGTTATTGCACCTACTGGAGAAATTCTATTCACCATAACTCCCCAAGATATAGACCAAATGATGCAAGCTCCTACAATAGAGAATTCCAATCCTTTCTCTCATGAAACACTTATTGAATTATATCAGAAATTTGACTTTGAAAAAAGAGCCAAAACCCTTGAGATTTTCCTCACTGAAGATGCCCCATTACCCAATAAAAATCCTCCCTATCCATCCTCCATTTTCCCTGAGAGAGCCAAGAAATTTGTTACAGTTATCTCCTACCTCCTTGGTTATTACTCAGATCAGTGGGTAGATGAGCCAATTATAGGATTTCTTTCCATTTTCTCCACAAATTCCAAGCCTTCCATATTGTTCAATTTTAGCTAATTCCTTGTAGATTCAGCCATGAATAGTTTGTCAAATTCCAAAATGAGGAAGTATTCAAATATGCTTCTGTGTTAGTATACATGTTTTTGTATTTTCAGGGAGACAACCTTAAGCTTGCCTTACAAAAGTTGGATGAAGAGGGAAATAAAAAATCATTCATCTTCTAGACTGCGCTAGTAATGAAGGAGCAAAAGATTATTCATACCAAAAATTCATAGAAATGTTTGTACATCCAGTACTCAATCTCCTCAACAGCACTCTAGAGCCAAGGATCAGTGAGGAAATTAGGAAAATTTTGCAGTGATCATACCAAGTCCAAACAGGAGATTGGTATCTTTATCAGAATTACACAGAGCTAAGGATATTTGGGTGTAAAATTGCTCCTTAAAAGCTTCCAAAATTCCTCCCAATGAGGATTTTTTCCTTAGAATACATCAGGAAAATTCTCAATGATGATGAGATTCATTTTGTATCAACCAAGAATAAATCTCAATTCAAAAACAAAACCCAAATAGGAACTTTCATTTGCAACAGTGGGGTAGCAGGGGAAGAAGTGGATAAATTGTTGAAAGAAATGTAATTCAGCCTCAGTTTCACATGGTCATATGATCCATTAGGGGTCATCTCCAAGTTAAGGGTAGAGAACAAATCTATTGATTATTTTCATACATCTAGACCATAGATTGAAAAATATAAAAACCATCTTTAATGGACTGAGAACACTCTACAAGAGGTAGAGGAGCAGTTGGTGTCAAATTCAACAGTACAAACTCCTGTAACATAGGAGAAAAGAAGAAAAAGGAATAGAGAAGAAGTGTCACCTTCAGCGATTGAAATTTCCAGTGAAGGCTTCAAAATCATGTACAGGAATAGGACCAAAATAAATTTCAAACTACACCTAAGCAAGGATTTAAAGAAAGAAGATATTATCACCACCAAAGAAACACTTGTTTCCTCACTAGTAGGTGATCAAAATACACTTTATCCTACCACCTCGATAGCTTCACAAGATCAGCAGTATGCTATGAAAACCAACACATTTTCCACAAGGGAGAAAGAAAATAGCATATTCAATATATTCAAAGAGATTAAAGCGAGAAATGAGGCCTTGAAGATCAACACATACAATCAGTTTTGGAAGTAGACTTCCAGTTCTCAAAGAAGACTGTTTTCAGCCTTTGATTCAGAGAAAGGAAAAATGCAAATGGCCTTCCTCCAGGCATAGATCCCATAGCCCAAGGAATCATCAGATTACAAGAAGACTTCATTTGAATTTGATGTAAAAGAGATAAATCCCATTGACCAAATGGAGATGCACAAATAGTTTGGGCAAATGATTTCATCTACAGTCACTAACACTGCTATGAGTTTGTCTAAATTGCAGGTTACTTTAGCTAATGTTCAGTCACAATTGAAGATGGAGAAAGTCTCTGCACTGGATAAAGACAAAAGGATCAAATATTTGCACTACTTGGTAATCAAAGTAGGGTATGATCCTGCAAATATAAATGTTGTAGAAGAACTCATAAGAAAGAAGAATACTGACATAGAAGCATTGAGAAAACAATTGAAATTTTACAAGCCATAGAAGATCCTCTGGCCAAAGACATTGAAGAAATAGAGTCACAAAAGGCAGACATGATGAAACTCATCATGGAGAAGAATGTATAGTTGAAGAAAATGGAAACATAGATGGAAAAAATAATCAAAGAAAAGGAGTAAGCTGCCATAATTCCTATTGTTCCTTTGCAAGCAGTGCATCTTACAACAATTCCTACAACTACATCTTCTAAAACAAACATAGGGACTACGACAAATCGGTTGGAAAGTGCAGTGGAGAATATGTCTCTCCAAACAGAAGAAATTAAAAGATTGTGGGCTCAAGTTAATATTCTGTAACACCACAAGACAAAGGCTGAAACTTTCCATGCAACCGAGCTACAAAGAGCTCAAAACTAGATAGAATCATGGAGGAATCAGAAAATGAGTCCTCTGTTGGCTACACACTGGCCTAATTTAAGGAAATTATCTGGGGCAATATTACTGAAGCAATGGATGAAATTTGGCCTTGTATCCAATTTATATTTGAACATAAAGAGTTTATGGAGAAAGCCAAGCAAGCCATTTCCACTCTTAAAACTGAGTTAGGAGATATGCCTACCACAACCAATAATATCATCACATTTCTCAATTCTAAAAAAAGATATGAATTGGATGATTTGGGAGTAGATGACAGGACATAAACAATCTTAGAAGTGAAGAAAGTTATGACAAAGAGGGATTTGATTATGCAGCTTACAGAAAAATGTCACAGTGTGGAGGTAGCAGCCAATAGGTTTTTCACCAGAATAGAAGCATTAAATAAGAAGGGTCTTCCTTATTTATTTATAATCAATGAAAAACTAATGACCAGGGAAGATTATAAGAAAAAGCTTCTAGACAATGAAAAGGATACTGCCAAGTCTTCCCACATTAAAGGTGCTATGACAGGCAGAGATTTAAGCTATCAGCAACATGAGTTTCATCCAACATCAGATATAGCATATTCTTGTAGTAAAACCCACATTTTGTCAGTATACCAAGGTAGATGAAATCTACCGCAACGCAACAAAACTAACCATTCCAGATGAAGAGAGATAGGATAAATTGTGTGAATTTAAGGACTAAAGAAAATCTCATCTACACCCAGCATGACACTTGAATCGTGGCAACTCAATAGTTTTTCTCCACCAAAATAGTTCCATACCTTCAGATCACTTTGCTAAAGTCACTTCTTTTGAGCATATTAGTCAATTCTATTATTTTGAAGTCAATAATAGAATGCCATGTTGATGCGGTATTGATTGTAATATGTTTTGGAAATTTTGTTTAAATACTTCATTTAGTCAAAGTATTGAGGGTTGGTTACTCATCATTGTAACTCTTTTTAATAAGCAATGTACTTTTCCCACGCTGCTAGGGCATAATTAATAAAAGGACTCTTCACAGGATTCTTGTGTTTCTATTTACTAGTGATGTTTTTCTATTGTAATTGTTGTTTTCAATGTTATTCTCTCCATCTTAATCATCTAAAATCTAATTGTAAAACAATAAATGTGAAAAATAAGATTTGTTAATTGAACACCTTATTTGGACTGCTTTTACAATATGTATATTTTCTTTTGAAGTCTAATTGAAAAATTCTTAAATGGTTTTCAATCATTATTGAATCACTCCTTTTCTCCATTCCATAATTCAATTTAAAGATCCAGTAAATGTAACTAGCTTTCCCTGTGATTACTCTTTTAAACATTTTATGTAACATCCAACTTTATTTGACTCCATAGCCCAATGGAAAGAAAGTAATTTGATCAGATCAACCAACCAAACCAGTGAACCAATTTTAAACAAACAACCAAGCATAATCATAACTAGCCTAAAATCATCTTAAACACAAAGTCAAATCATAAAGAGAGATCTATCTCTGGAGCTGGCAGGGCTAGATCTCAGATTCAAAAGTGGTTTGATGTTGTCCTCTAGTTATTCTCCCAAATATTAAAATTATAGAATGATAACATAGTGGAGACTATACTAGAGAAGAACATTTTTGAAATCCAAAACATTATTATTCCCTTGTTTGAAATCAATATTTTAATAAGCAATTGTTCTATCATTATGAAATACTTGATTTGAGATTGTGTGATGTATATATTTACTGTATCATTGATTTCGATTTTAATTTTTGTGTGATGATTTTTTATAGCCCTGGCTCCCAAAAGAATTTACACTAGATCTCACCCAGATCCCAAGCCCGCTGAATTTATAGATAACCCTAAGAATCTAGTGAGAAAGAAAAAACTTACTGAGAGTTAAGGTAGTAATAGTCCCTTATCAAGATTCAATTCTCCTCTGGAAAATATCCCTTTGTCAAGGTATAATTCTCTTCCAGAGAAATTAGAAACTTTACAAGATATAGAATTTGATTTACCCTTCCAACAAATTTTGTTTAAATCAAAGTCTGAGGCTTTTGTAGATCAAATTGTCATAGATAAAGCCATATTGCAACCATATATTCCCAAAAACCAATTCCTTGAAACAAATCCTCATCTTAAATCTTTACAACAATTTGACAAATCACGAGATCTAGTTTCAGTCTTGGACCAAGCTATAGAAGAAGCTTTTATTCAACAATATGTTGAAATCTCTGCTTTAACTGTTGCAACAACCTCTTTGTCTAGTCAGTCTCCACAGTCTATACATCTACAGCCTCCTAGTCCTACTCATTCCATAGTTTCAAATTCCCTACCTGTGATTTCTAAAACTAACATCCCTACTATCCTTGTTGTTGTTAAAACTGCACCTCCTTTAGGTCCATCCTCAAGTCAATCTACTAGCACAGTTGTGGCAGGAAGGTATGCACCCTGGGTGTTACCAGGCCAACTAAATGCTATGTCTGTATATTACCCTTCCAAAATTGTGACCTTTTATAATACTAGTGCTTATACTACCCAAAAAATATAGATAGGATGAATGATGTCTTTGGTCTCCAAGAAGTATATGAAGTTGATGTTAAAATAAGATTGCTCACCCAAAGCTTAGGAGGCGATGTCAAGAAATGGTTTAGGGGATTAGCTACAGGAAGTACGCCAACCTTGATGCTTTCCATCAAGTCTTTTTAGCTAGATGGGAGATCAAGAACAACCCACTTCAACTCTTAAATGAATATAAAAGGTTAAAAAGAAAACCCAACGAAACTGTGGAAGAGTATTGTGAAAGATTCAATATTGTTTACAATGCCATTCCACAAGACATCAAGCCCTCCCTGGTCTAGCTCTGATTGTTTTTCCAGATGGTTTCGATGTAGACATTGAATATTAACTGAGGGAAAGAGATTTGAAAAGAAAAATTTGGAAGAAATGCAAGAAGATGCAATTAAAGTTGAAGCTAACATCCTGGCCAGAAAGGCCAAATTCAAATCTGAATGTAGAGTAACCATAAAAGAAGAGCTTTCTACTTCTGTTGTTTGTCATAAGATTGACAACTTAGTCAGAGTAGTGAATCAAATGATGCAAAGAGTCAACATTAGTGACAAAACTCAAGAAAGAGAAAACCAAAATGTCCCACAAACTAGAAACCAAAACTTTAGAAGAAATGTTCCCCAAATAAACAAAGAGAATAAAAGGGTCTTGACCAACAGGTATGACCTCCTTTTCAAGAAAATTACACAGATGATGATGGGAATATTGTGGAAGACTTGGATGATAATCAAATTAATTTGTTAGGGATAAATGATGATGAAACAATTTCCTCACTCAAGAGGAGCAACAACTTTTTCTCATGGCCGAATGAATTGGATTCTAAAGAGTCAGAGGAATAAAAATAAGGGTTTGAAAATTCTATTTTAGAAGTCCACACGCAGTATAACCTTCTAAGTAAGAAAAATCAAGATACTGCAAATAAAAAGAATGTTGAAAATCCTGTCAAAAAAGTCTCTGGTTCTAACTCCAAGAAAACAACAAAAAACACTCCTAAGAAAACCAATGAAAATCTTGGAAAGAAACCAGCAGAAGCTACTACCAAATAGATCATTGATACTACCTCCAGAAATACTCAAATTGATTTCCCTTCTACCATCCAACAAACATAACTTGCCACAAAAGTAGTTGCTGATAAGTTTAATTTTTCAAATCTCCTTAAGAATCAAACACCATTTAGTATTGAAAATGAACTTGCGAAGCTGAAAATTTCTATCCCCTTAACTGAATTAGTGAACAAAAATGTATACAGGACTCAGGTCATGAAAGCCCTAAGCATTGGGGAAAACACTGACTCAGTTAATTTGAATGATGATCGGTAAGAACTAATAGTTGGGCCAAAAGTTGAAGGTAAACCACAAGAAGGAGGGATTCCCCTATTTTATGTTAGTTTGAATATTCATGATAAAATTCTTCATAATGCAATGTTATATTCAGGTGCATCCCATAACTTAATGTCTAAACTGTGATGGAGAGACTAGGACTGGACATTACTAGACCCTACAAAGACTTGTAATCCTTTGATTCTAGCAAAGTTAGATTCCTAGGTCTTATCAGAGACCTATGTATTACTCTATCCCAAATCCCTGCTAAGAGTCTAGTGATGGATTTAGTGGTTGCAGACATTCCCCCTAAGTATGGCACATTGTTGTCACGCTCATGGGGATAAAAACTACATGGAACCCTACAAATGGACATGACTTATGCCACTATACCTATGTTTAGTAAACAAAGAAGACTGTACAGAGAAGCATTAATGAAGTATATGGTGAGTATTCAAGGAAAGCCACATAATTATCCTTTTTACTCTGTTCATTCCGATCTTGACTCTTTCATTCTTTACAATGAAGAAGAGATTGATGCATAGGTTACTCAAGCAGAAAATGACATTGATGAAAAACATGAAAATCAATCACTAATGTACACCAAAATAATGAAACTGAAACTTTTTGGAACATGAGCTTTGATGGCACTTGTGGCAAAGAAGGTTTAGGGGTAGGTGTTTGGGTGTCCAATTCAGGGAACAATCATGCAGAAGGTCATTCCTATAATATAGAAGAATATGAGCAACTTCTCTTAGGATTTCTATTGGCTTGTTGGGGTCTGACCCAGGTGCAAAGTTATTTAGCCAAATAAATCTCGGTACTACTGGACCTTTCAGCAACAGTCTATGGAGCGCAGACTGAGGTCTCACCCAAAGTAGTATGGGAGGGTGCTAGAACTAAGTTTCAGCACCCTAGAGATGTATGAGAAGTTTGACTGGTCCACTGTCTGTACCTGCGCACAGGTTGCTTCACGCACTTCCCTGTCCCTTGTGGCCTGATGCACTACCTTCACACAACCTTACCCAAGGATTGTGTGCTACGCTTTGCGCTATTACCCAAGATCGAGTTTATATTCTTATACCAGTTATTTATCTTCGTGTGAATAGAAGCCTTGTATTATATTTATTTATATAGCACATTCATATAAGTTCGTACAACACATAAACAGTAAACTTACAAATCATACACAATAACACATTAAGCAAGAAAAGATACACAAAAATATGGTAAGAACTTCTCTTTATTGATTTTATCTTCGGTTACAAATTCGAACTACCCTGTGCACTCAGTTGTGGACTACTAGGCCTTTGCGCACAGCTGCAGAGCCTTCTCCTACTCTACAACCCATAGACACACATTACACCTTGAATCAATCACTTAGACTTCTCTTGTTCTCTTCCTTCTTAGTTATTAATGCTTTTCTACACTTAGATCCTCGCTCAATTTATACAATCCCATGGTCTGCGGACCATGGGTAGGTCTATCCAGCCGACATTACATTACAAAACTAGGATGGACAACCCTGTGACTCTATTAAGCCCCAAAACATGCCTTGGGGGGATTCCATGCCCAACAGGCCCCCAACACAAGCATCATGACTCGCCCTTGAGTCATTTTGTTGGCGTGAAGATCTTTGCGCGGAGTCCCTCCAATTGTCCTCAAACTGTGGCAAGGTTGGTAGTGGACTAAGTCGCTGCTTGTTGGATCTGCTGCATTCGTTATTCCAACACCTTTGTGTCGAGAGTACTTCACTACATTAGTATGTGCATCCCCTACATGTGTGCGAGCTTGCCTTCAATTTCTGTTGTGATGGTGAAGGTCTCCTTGATCCAAGGCTTAACGTGTACCTTCAGGATTGCTTCTTTATGTCGTGTCGCGTCCACTTATTCTTTCAGCACCTTGACCTGCTGCATCTACACAAGCCTCTAAGTGAGGAGCACGGTCTGCACAGATCCTCAGATGTTGTCATATTGTTGTTGGAGTTCCCATGCCTCTGTCTCTAAGCACTAGATGTTGGGGTCCTCCTGCAAATTTGTGAGGACCTCAAGTGATTCTTCCAACATGCTGGTGCAGTCTCACACTACATAGTCAATCTCATCCAGTCTCACTGTGATAGCACTAGCATGCTGCTCTTTAACCTCCAGAGGGGTGGATGATTGCACCTTTAACCGAAGCTCGATGATCTGAAAGTTTAGCTCCAGCTGAACTTTTACCATTTCTACATGTGCCTCACGCACCCCTGTTGCTAACCTGTGGATGCGTGCCTCTGTTGTTGTGTCCGCTGGGATGGCCAGCTCTGGGATGCTTTGGTAGGCTTTGTCGATTATCTGCACCAACTATTGATTCTGCGACACCAATTCATCACACTGCAAGCTCAATTGTTCCACGTTTATCTTTTTCTCACTGAGAACTTGTAGTGTGCAACTCTCCCTAGCTCGCAGTTCTGTAGTTATCCCATCCTGCAAAATATATAAGGTCTCCCATGGGAGTGAAACTATATTCATACCCAGACCCTTCAGCGTGCTCACTGTGGGCCTATTGACCTCATTTGTTGTCGTGAGTGCCCCTTCTAGCAGCACTATAGTATTTGCTACCCGTGCGCGCAACATTTGTTCTGTTGCCGTTGTTTCGACTACGAGGCTAGTACCAACCTGAGGAGGGCGCGCCTGTAATTCCCACAGCTGCACTCTAAGGGCCCCCAACACAATTTGGTTCTCGTGCATGAAATCTTTGAGAACCTCAGAGGTGACAGCGCGCACTGTCTCGCCGATGTCGTGTAGATCACCTTTGGTTAGGGTGATTGGGTCAATAGACAATTTTGTTGCCTTGAACTTCTTACATGACCCTACTTGCTCTATTGGGTGATGGCACTTCAACTACATTGATGTCATTTGGGGGTCTGCACCTCCCTCTTCTGTCTCTTCTTCCTCTGCTTCCTGCCCCTGTGAAGGTGTTGTTTGGCCCTTTCCCACCTTCGTAGCTGCCTCCTGTGCTGCTACTACTACTGCAGCCTTTCCTCCTCAGCTACTTTCTATGTAGCGTCCTACACCACCCGTAATTTTGTTGTAGTTGCTTCCTCCCTTCTCTTCTCTACCAGCTATACGATGCACAACTTGGCCTCTTCTTTCTTTCTCTCTGTCGCTGACTGCTCGATCTCCGTGATGTCTGGGACATGCCACTCCGGCGGCAATGTCTCCAAGTTGTTAAAGATAATATCGTCGGTGGCTACAAAGGGTAGCTCCCTCCACTATTTAGTCAGGTCCTTGCATGCTCATAGATAGATGTTATCCATGTCCACTTTGAATTCCACAAAACTGTGAAGGCTGTTTTAGACAGTGGGCAACAACCGCAGCTTGTGGTTGATCCCCATTCTGAGGTTCATCTCCATGAACACCCAGAATATTTTGCTATCACAAATCCTAGTGGCATCCTTTGTGGCCCAGAGCAAAGCATACTTCGTGGCCTCCAGTAAATCCATATCAATTATTGGGAATTGACTATCCTCTGGTAATTCCCCTATCACGAGCACTATGGACAACATAAGCCATGCATAGTGGAACGTTTTTCCCTATTCTCGAGCTTCGTGGAGATTCTATAAAAATTCCATGCAGAGGAAATTGGACTGTAGAAATTTTGAATAATATGACACTTATTCACAGAGATTATCCCAATTATACACTACTTGCAGAATACATGAATAATACATAACCTCCTCTATATTGATCATCAATTTAGCAGTATAAAGAAACAATCACATGTGCACAATGAAGCATCAATCATACATATCAACACAGTATATCACTGGGGAAAGAATCTCGCTAAAAACCCAAAACTATCTGTATATTATATTGATTGAGAACATGTAACAATACATAGTACAATACTCCTCGCAAGTACTCAGTACTATCTCCACCTGTTACACACAAACTAGCTCAGATCTGAATCAATCACTGGTTCAAATCTCCT
>APFE030471857.1:130059-152499 GCA_000404065.3 Pinus taeda
TGAATTGTCCATGCACTGAGTTAACTGATGTATTCTTCAGTTGCTTTATGAGTTAATAATTAGTGAATTAATTAATAACTAATTCACACCACTCATCACTTAGTCTATTGATCAGTTAAACTAAATACAACTAGTTCAACTAAGTCAAACTGAACACAACTCCATCAACTCCTCATCCAACTCCATAGAACTCAATCACTGAAGTCCTAACTAAAGTCCTTCATGCAATAGCTCAAGTAACCCATAAGAACCACGTATTTCCTTATGGCAGCTACATGTGCCACATCCGTAGCTTGAACTGAAGTGCTCCAAGAGAATAAGATAATGTTTATAGTCCAAATATTATTAAGAGCTCATAATATTCGACTGTTCTATTTTTAGCCTAGCAGTCTAAAAATAGACTCCGCCCATATGTCTAAAAATAGAGGTCCATCTATTTTTACCAACTTCACCAATCATCCACAAATAACATCCTGCAACTCATAGACCATGATCCATATGTCTAAAAATAGACTTTTTGCCAAAAATAGCTTGCGGGCCCACTTAGTGAAGGCGACTTCTTTCCACTAAGCTCCATCATCTTGTTGCATTCTCAACATGGACCAGTTAAATTGGACCTCGTCCATGCACTGTTCAGCCAATGTGACCATTGGCACGGGTACCTCGTCTGCGCGCCACTTGCGCATAACTTTTCCTGCCACAATTTGGATCACCATGTGTACTGCTTTGTCTTTGATGCTTGAGATGGCATAGCTGATCTTCTTATTTTTACCTTGTACTTTTTCTTCATGGCCTCTGCGATGGCCAAGTCACTGCTCTTTCCTTCTGATATGACCGCGAGGTCCTCTCCTTTGCATGGAAGGCAGGAAATTCAGTGAATCAAGTCTGCCATTATGGGGATGGGCTCTTCCAGGCCATCAGGCACCAGGAAAATCAGCTTCCTAATGATGAAAATGGTTATTGGTGCACAGTGGAAGTGCAACACCCAGAGTAGATTTAGTAACACGACCTTTTCCACTACACGCAACCACTTCCATGACTCTAATTCTATTACCCCCACCGCATGTTTTGCTTAGGCTTCATGAGGTTTGAGGTCGCAAGGTAAGGGAACTTCACTTGGTCAGCGAGATCCCAATCCTCGAATTTCAAACTCGGCACTCGTCCCAGGTGCGTGTCCTCAAATATAATGTTGTCTGGGAGGAGCGGGGTCTGGAGCGAGCTCTTGGCCTTGTCAAAATCCTTGGGAATTCTAGCTTTTCCTTTCCAAGGGTGGACATAGGTAGGTAGTTTTATCGCGGGGAGGTGCGCAAGCTCAGCTTCTGCCTCCATGCCTTCATCCTCATCTTTTGTGATGAGCAAGTCCTCCAGGTTTTCTTCTTCCTCATCTATTTCGATGGTGATGACTTTCCTCTTGTCCACCATTGTCAGCTTGGTGCACAACGAGTTCTGCATGGACACATGTATGGGGACCATTGCTTGTTTATCCTTCTTGGGTCTTGGCGTGTGTAGTGATTTCAAGATTTCTACCACAATTCTGGCGCCTTTCAGAGCATCCCCCATAGTAAGGGCCTGCGCAACCTCTTCGTCGGTCATGTCTTTTATCTCCATAACATCTCCTATTGTTGCCATCGTGTTCGTCCAGAAATCTAACGCTCGCGAACTTAGGGGCTTAATCAATGCTTGGATCACAACAATCAAGGCTCTGCTTAATGGCTCAATTCACAAATGACCAAGTGTTGTTTGCTGGGCAACCCTTTGTAATTTATAGTGCCTCTTGAATTTTAATTCGACCATTCCCCCCAAATCCGGTTCATTAATGCTCCCTTGACAACAGATTTTTCCAAATATTGTCCATAAATCACCTCCTAAATGCCTGCCGCCCACTCCATTTGGCCTCAAATCAAGCATCCAATCATGAATAGTGACTTCAATGGTCACATTCTGGCCAACTCGCGTGGTAGTGCTACCACCCATGCACAGTCGCAGATCTTGTGCCTCTTCATTTGTGTGTGCAGCTCTAACATTGCGCAGCTCCCTAACATAATAGTTTATATTCTCGCACTTCCTTTCAACTACCTGGAGCACTAACACTATTCTTCCCTCGGCTAGTCAGGTGGCCACGCCACTTGTGTGTGGTTTCCTTCGGTCATCCATCATTATTTCTGGGAAATACCCACCTTTTTCCATTACTGGTGGCATCGCACACCTTATCGTCTATAGTGCATCACCTTGGTTAATTTTCTTAGTAATATGCGGTCCAAGGCAAGGCATCAGAGCGATCCATTTGTGATGACAATCCTCATATTTGTCAGCGTGATCGTGCACACCCTGTTTTATCATCGTGGTCTTTATATTGAGGAAATATTCCCTTATTTTTTCCTCCATCTTCTTGACTTCCACGTCCATTAGAGTGCTTTTCTTTCTTAGTCGTACACTTTCTTTTTCAATTTCTAGGAGGCTAGAGTTTCGTAGTTGGATTTCTTCTTCTAGGGTTCTGCGAACTATTGCATCTACCGATGCTATCATGTAGGGTCTGAACTTTTTATGTACCATAGGGCTTATAGGGTTTACCTCCTACACCAGCCCTGGAGGTGCCTGCGCGGTTAGGGTCTTGTATGCGGTACTATAAGCCCATAGAACCACTGGTATGTGTAAGTCCCAATCTATTCGTTTCACATTGTGCACCTTGTTCATCATTCCACATACTTGGTTAAAAGCTTCTATGCGGATATCCTTCTATGCGCTTGGTCTTTCCATACTTTGCAGTCCAAGCCAGAGGGGTCATTTGCACCATTTTCATGCCCGCACCTGCTTATCGATTGTGTCGCCTATCGTGAGTACTGTGTGCATTCCTACAAGTTTCACGCCATATGCTTGTATCCACCTAGAAAGGTGGGCGCATGGGCCATTTCATCTGTCATACTTGTATTTTAACCACCTCTGAGGCTTTCCAAATCATAGGTGCATCATCCTTTGGCAATCGTGCTAGTCCTTAAAACTCTTTTGGTGCGTACCCCACCACCTTGCTGGCATAGCACACAGTGCCCATTTCAGAGCATCAAACTGCTGTTGTTCTGACACTTATCTTTCAAATTTGTTTAGGAACTCCTCCACTTCACCTAACTCATCTTACGTAGGTAGATTCATTATCTCTGTTGTTACACAGCGCAATGAACTCGTCATCATATTACAGTTGAGCGTGGTTACCTCGTGTAATCGGTTCTGCCATCATTCTATCTCCTCGTCAGAATTTGATGTGTAGGAGCTTTCGCGCTCCCACGAGATTCAGCCATCTGTGGTTGAATTTATCTAATATTGCTTGCACGCGGTTATCTTATAGTTGTAGTCTAGATTTTCGTCGTTGTCGTAGTCACGCACTGGCTCTGTGTAGCGCGATCCTTCTGCAGGTTTTAAGGGTACCACTATGCACAATGACTTTTTATCAAAGATCATTTTGCACTTCTTTAGATTTATCAATCCATTCATGTCATTGTCCCAATCTATTCCCAGTATTGTGGGGTAGGGATTGCCGTCATCAATAATCTCTATCACTTTGAAATCTACTAGTGTACTTTCTCCTTCGATATCTACTGTGATTTCCTATAGTCTCCCCATAGGTAGGATCTTTTGTTGGTTCACCATTCATAGTTGGATAGGATACCATTGCAACATAGGCCTGCCCATGTGCTCCTAGGTCTGCTTTAGCAGGACGTTGGAGTCTGATCCTAGATCCAAAATCACTTGGTCCATCTCAAATTCCCCAATCTGCATGGTTAATCTCATCTCCCTTCCTATTCGTGTCGTCTGCTTCAAGAGCTTACGGACTACGCGCATTTCTCTTGGCATGGTCCCAATGCATCTACTTATGATTTCTTGTAGCCCCTTTATAGCCTTGTTGTCACACAAAAACTTCATGCATGTCTCTAAGAATGTAGTGAGAATTTATGGGTCCATTTATGGCTCTAGTCTGTCTTTACTTCCTAGAGTGGAGGCATCTGCGAAGCTCCTCTTAGCTTCCATGAAGGTCTCCTTAGCACTCTCCAAATCAAATTCTGGTTCCTTCGTTGGAGCCTTGCAAACCCAAGTATTTTCTTCAGGCTGCTTTCCTTTATCATCCCCTGTTGTAATACCACTCCAGAGCATGATATTTACATTAAGGTCTTCCTTGTGTGGCTCAGACCTCATCATTTGCAAGTTCTGAGTTGAGGGAGGTTGGAGTGCACCTTTATCGCACAACCAAGTTATCAATGTGGGACAGTCCTCTGTCTCATGATCAAATTGTGTACAATATAAGCATGATGGCTGTGTTGGATTTGTACAATCATGGGCATAATGCCCTGGACCTCTGAAATTGTAACATATCAGTTGTCCGTGACCTCTTATTAGCCCCCCTCCACCTCGGCCTCATCCGCGCCCCTAAAATCTAGTGCGTGCCATTCCTGCATTTTGATCAAGGGCCCGGGTTTCGGCCTGAACTCTGTAGGTAGGAGTTCGATCCATTATTAGCTCATAACTTCTATAGGTGCACTCATCATGTCCCACTGACCTATAGAAATTGTAGAAAAACTACTGTGAATTCTGCGTATACTTCTATAGTAGATGGCAGTTATCTGTAGCATGCTTTCCTCCTATTTTACAAATCATGCACCATAATTCAGGCACTGCGCTTGGTCTTGCTTGTGCCTCCTATCTCAATGGAATTGGTCCTCCTCTCGCCAAGTAATTCGCGAACATTGGGCAGTGATGCTTGTCATGTCCCTAACCTTTGCACTTTACACACCGTACCTCCTCGCACACTTCTGGGTGAGCTATCCTGTCTTGTTTCAAACCTTGCATCTCAAGGCACAAGTTTTTAAACTGTGTGTGGATGTGCTGAACTCCCAGGTTAGGATCTTGTATCGGGGTCTCGTGCAACATCATTGCAATCTCCAAGGCCTCGACCTGAGTGGTTAGCCTTTTTTATGACAGCGCATTTCTTAGATGCGACATTAGCGATGCTACAAACCATGTGCGGTGTTGCCCATCGGTCAAGGTCATATTAGCTTCACAAATTGTACACTTTAGTCTCTGATCCAAATCCCAAGGGGTCTTTCCTGGAAGCATCATGATTTCCTTAGATCTAATGATCGACTGTGTCTCTAAATTTGGCCTGCTAAATTCCTTTTTCAGTGCAACTTGGATATCTGTGATCCCTGTGTTCGGATTGTTATTGGAATGCTTAATATACAAGTCAGTGCACAATCCAGAAGACCAATGACCAGCATTTCTTTCTTTATATTTTCATCCGTGACTCCCTGTGCTTCCTGTACAACCCTTATCATGAACCAAAACTAGTCCAGATCTTCATTCCTTACTCCCTTGAACACTGGCAACTTTATTGCACTTGCCATATTGAACTGTGGTGGTGGCAAAGATGTTGAAACTGGTGGTGGTGCGGGTGGGAGGTGAAATCAAGGGGCTAGTTCCTAGTTCTGTGATACTTTCATTTCTATAGATTCTCCCACTCCGCGTAGCCCCAAACATCAATTTCTTCACATAACCAATTTTTCACAGAGTAACATTTTAATCCAAATGTTCAAATATTTCACGTACTTACCTTGCGGTCATTTGAGGAAGCGTCATTCTACCTCACTATAGTTGGTTGAAGTATCTACCATGAACTCGGTGATGAATCCTCCTATAATTTGATCGAGCCAGTGATCTATAGCGCGCATGATCTTATCTTCTGATGCTTCCAGTCTACGCACCTTCCTTGATTGTCTTTTAGCTTTGTGATCCACTCGTACAATTCAGTGGGGAAGGATGCAAAGAAAATTTCATGGATCTCCGTATACAAGTAGCAATCTAACCACTCTTCTTTTGATAGTTGCAGATTCCTATTTTCCTGTGCTGTGAACTTATGAATTTTTCTATCCAACCAATATTTAATTTCTTTCTTTGTCGGATTCTAGTGATACAACATCAAACATCTCTATGCAGACCTCAGTCCCAGCAACACAACCATTTGTTAGCTTATTTGGGGCCTAACCCAGGTTCAGAGTTATTTAGCCAAACAAATCTCGGTACTACTGGCCCTTTCGGCAACAGTCCATGGAGTGCAGACTGAGGTCTCACCCAAAGTAGTATGGGAGGGTGCTAGAACTAGGTTTCTGCTCCTTGGAGATGTCTGAGAAGTTTGACTGGCCCATTGTATGTTCCTGCGCACACTTCCCTGTCCCTCGCGGCCTGATGCACTACCTTTGTGTAGCCCTACCCAAGGGTTGTGCGCTACACTTTGCGCTATTACCTGAGATCAAGCTTATATTCTTATACCAGTTAAATAGAAGCCTTGTATTATATTTATTTTTATAACGCATTCATATAAGTTCGCGCAACGCATAAATAGTAAACTTACAAATCATACCCAATAACACAAAATGCAGGAAAAGATACACAAAAATATAGTAAGAAATTCTCTTTATTGATTTTCCCTTCAGTTACAGACTCAACCTACCCTGGACACTTAGCTGCAGGGGTATGTGCACTCAGCTGTGGACTACTAGGCCTCTATGCACACAACTACAAAGCCTTCTCCTACTCTACGACCCACATACACACTTTACACATTGACTCAATCACTTAGACTTTTCTTGTTCTCTTCCTTCTTAGTTATTATTTCTTTTCTACACTTAGAGCCTCGCCATATTTATATAATCCCATGGTCTATGGACCACGGGTAGGTCTATCCAGCCAACATTACATTACAAAACTAGGGCGGACAACCCTGTGACTCTATTATGGCTTCACGCTCAATGCTTGCAATTCGTAGAGCTTTTACAAAAGTCTTGGTCAAAACTTGGGCTTTAAGCCCCAAAACATGCCTTGGGGGGATTCCATGCCCAAAAATTGCAATTATTGAAGAAGTTAGGTGGTCAAATAATTTATGTTCATGGGGATTCCGAATTAATTATAAAACAGATCAAGGGAGAGTATGCTGCGAAGCATCCTAAGTTGAGAACATATACGAATTTTGTGCTTGACGTTTTAAGAACTTTTGTGTAATATGATCTTGTTATCATTCCTAGGAACTAGAATGTCTTGTCTAATGGTTTAGCTTTTTTATCTAGCACATGCCAATTGCCTCACCCCAACATACAATATACAATGGAAGTTAAACACCGTCCAGCTGTACCTAATAATATGAGATATTGGCAAGTGTTTGGAAGTGATAAGCAAATCAATTTCTTTTGCAATCCAAGGATGAGTATGAAGACAATAGCATAGATTCAGAGGGTGATGTAGAAAATCATATTGTTGAGTATTCAGAGGGTGACGTAGAAAATCATATTGTTGAATATGTTAGTGTAGATAAAAAGTTTGAGGGTTCCGATGTAAATATTTCAATCAGTAAAGATGTACATAAATTAGAATTACATGAAATATATTTAGAGAAAGAAGAATTTGAAGTACTTCAGCTTAAGGATAATGTTTTTCCTAGGGGTCTAGCTCCATTAGAAGAACTTTTTGATTTCAATTATGTAGCAAAAAAGCCAAAAATGGAACCCATAGGGGCAGACATAGAAGAATACAATATAAGTAGTGAGAAGAATCCCAAAATGATAAAAATCTCAAAATCAATGCCTATTATCACAAAACAACTATATATAGCTCTTTTCAAAGAATTCATAGATGTCTTTGCCTAGAGCTATAAGTATTTAAAAGCATATGACACCAGTATCATACAACATAAGATCCCACTCAAGGAAGATAAAAAATCATTCAAGCAAAAACTTCGTAAGATAAATCCCATCCTAATGGCTTTGGGTGAGAAAGAAGTGAAAAGAATGTATTATGCTAAGATTATAATTCCTCTTAGATACTCTAAATGGGTGTCTAACATTGTGCCTACTCGAAAGAAAACCAGAGAGATCAAATTGTGTATCGATTTCAGAAATCTTAATAAGTTATCCTTAAAGATAACTACCCCTTACTCAAAATGGATCATATATTGCAAAAGGTAGTAGGGTCTAGTAGAATTTCCTTATTAGATGGTTTCTTGGGTTATAACCAAGTCTTAGTGCATCCTAATGATCAAGATAAAACTACCTTCATTACTCCATCGGGAACTTTCATGTATGTGAAAATGCCCTTTGGATTAATGAATGCTAGAGCCATTTTCCGAAGATCAATGAATATTGCCTTTGCTGATGAAATTGGCCATTTTATTGTGATTTATCTAGATGACATTATTGTCTATTCTAAAACTAACAAGGAACATCTATCACATCTAAGAAGAGTGTTTGAAAAATGTAGAAGGTTTGGCATTTCATTCAATCCTAAGAAGACATTGTTTGGCCTTGAGGAAGGAAAACGTATTGGTCACATTATTTCCAAGGATCGAATTAGGATTCATCCCAGTAGAATTGAAGAAATATTGAAGATCAATCATCCAAGAATCATCAGAGAGCTTCAGTGTTTTGATAGAAAAATCAATTTCCTAAGGAGATTCATTCCTAACCTAGCAAAACTTCTTAGAAACATAACAAACATGCTTAAAAAGGACTCTGAAATCAAGTGGAGTATTGAGGGCAGACAATCCTTTGACTTATTTAAATAGGCATTAACCAAAGCACCAGTGTTAATCAACCCATATTTTACAAAAGATTTCATAATTTTGTCTTTTTCTTCTGAGCAAACTATTGTAGCAGTCTTACTATAGAAAAACAATGAAGGTTTTGAACAACCTATTGCATTCTTTAGTAAAGCTTTAAGAGATGCATATTTGAAATATAATATTATGGAAAAGTAGGCCTTTGCATTGGTCAAAACATTAAATTATTTTAGAGTATATATTTTGCATTCCCATATTATTGCTTATGTACCTAATTCAGTGGTTAAGGACATTTTGACACATAATGGACCCAATGGAAAGTGAAGCAAATGGATTGCTGTCATTATCGAATATGACTTAGAAATCAAGCCCACCAAGTTAATCAAAGGTTAGGGACTAGCCAAATTGATGGCTGAGTCAAATTTCCGTGCATTAGACACTAATTTATTGATTCATTACATAATTAAGAGGAAGAGGAGACTCCACAAATTAATGAGGAATTTTTGAACTCACCTTGGTATGCAGACTTGCTTTATGTTTTATTTATTTAAATGCTCCTCTTGGTTTGACAAAAACAAATGCAAAATTTATGAAGTATAAAGCAGTTAAAATTTTCATTGTAGATAATTTTTTGTATTGAAAGATGCTTGGGGTATTTTACTTAAATGCTTGTTAAAGGGTGATGCAGAAAACGTTATGCAGGAATTCCATGAAGGAGATTGCGGTGGACATCGTTATTGGAAAAAAAATGCCAATAAAATCCTTAGGGCTGGTTTCTACTCGCCTACTCTTTTCACAAACAATTAACAACCTCATGCCATAAATGCCAGATTTTTGAAGGAAAGCGAAAATTGTTGCCCCTACCCTTAAAGCCTATCTCTGTTGAAAGCCCTTTCTAACAATGGGGATTGAATTTCAATGGTGAAATTCATCCCTCTTCCTTTGCCCAACACAAGTGGATTCTCACAACCACTGATGACTTTACCAAATGGATAGAGGCCACCCCTTCCAGAGCTACTACTGATGCTGTCACTATGTTTATGGTGCTCGACCCGCCAACATGTTAAGGGGATCTCCCTGGTAAGAAGTCCAAATTAGACCTTAGATCGTTTGGTGTAGGAGTCCCAACAGTGGGTCGTAAGGTAGTTCCTTGACCGTGATGTTGCATAGAGGAAAGTAAGATAACTCTGTCAGTAGCAAGGGTCTGACTGATGCAGTGAGTGAAGGAAAATTTATGAGAGGTTCAGGGAGGGAGGTGAAGGCGAGTGCCAGGTTGAAAGGGATTAGTACCAACTTGGCTAGGAACACACAACACAAAGGAAATGCATAGATTTTGGTGGAGCAATCCACTTAGATGCGACAATCACATAATAGAAGGTAAGATAACATGAACTTCACTCACGGATTAGTTCGAGACGAGTGTGATGGTTGTTATAGCAAGATTCATGTGAAAGGTCTGTCTGATGTCTAACAGAGCACTCAACACAGACGGTGGAAAACATTAACAACATATACAACACATTAACAACAACATTCATATAATTGCACATGAATCAGTTCATACACAAGTACGTAAGTTAAACAACATATATCATTAAGGCAACCGGAATAGTCCAACTACAATAACAACATATGTGTGAAAATGTATTGGCTCTTATTATATAAATAAGTGTAAGACTCAATCATACAATACATTCATGTAAACCTGCTAGCCCCAAAAGTGGAATGTTACAGCCACATTTGCCTGCCCCTCCAAAGACATGTACTAGCTCCGTGTAGTGGAGAAGCTACGGCATGTTACAATACTATCCAAGCCTTCTTCAAGATAGTCTTAGTAGAAGCTTGGCTGACCTAAAGCCCTTACAATGAGTTATGAGGGACTATTTATAGCAAAGGGTAGGGTGACCCTTGAAATTCCCCTTGGTGACAATTCAACTATGCTCAAGACTCTTCACCTACTCTATGACTATAACATCCAACTATTAACACTTGACATGACTCAACATTACAATTCACATGTACTCATGTGAGACAACATGGCTTGAGCAAGCCTTGCAAGACATCACTGACATTCGGTTCGCTGTGATGAGACCAATCATTTGACATTCTTATGACGGTGAAGTGGGTGAGCTGATGCCAAGCTTGGTCATCCATGATGGTGTGCATGGACCTCATGGTGACATATTGCTGAAGTGAAATCTTGCCTCCATTGCAATCGGTGCATTGGTTTGGCCCCTTCATCCAACTTGTCTGCTAACATGCAAATGGTATTCTTGGGTATGGTTGAACCAGAAACACATTGATGCATAGTGTCTGTGTTGACCTTTAAGTGTGTGCTGGTGGTCATGCGCATCAACTTGCCAAAGTACATGTTTAGCCCCAGTTGGACCTTCTTCTTTTCTTCACCTTGGTGAGTGTGTTGAATGGGTTGGATTGCATGTGTGTGCTCAATGAAATGCATGTTGTTGAATCCCTTGCATGCGACCAACAACACTGCTGACCATGTCTGCTCTATGTCAGCTGCTAGGATGGATCTTTAACTTGTATGGGTGCAATTTCATTCATGAGTGCATGTTGTGCCCTCTGCTATTCCTGATCCTGCCACAACTCATGCATCTGTCTGTGCAACTTCATGTTCTTCCTTGAGTTGCTGCTTCGACACATGCAACTCCTTCTTCATTCCATTCTATATCTTTGTGCGATCTTCATGTCGCACCTTGACCTCATAGCTTGAGTCTGCAAAGTTGTTTTCATTATCAGTGGATCTACTTGATCTTGCAATTTTGTTCCGCCTCTATGTTGTGAACAACCTTCCTCTTGCATTTGTTGTATTCACTGCATTCACGACATTCAGTATGTTGCTTTCTACTATCGTTCATGATGCTACTCACTGTGATTCTACTACTTGATTTCCTTATCTACGAACAGCTTGATGTCTTCATGAGTAGGCAAGCTCATAGACAATTGGTCAAATGCATCTTCAAGCATGCTCTAAATGGTGTCTTCATCTCTGCTCTCGTAGAAACCATTGTACTTGTACTATTGAGAGGCAGATGAACACCTGCGATACCTGGAGATATGGCAACACTCATAGCAAGAAATCTGTCAGTTGAAAACAAAAATGAACATGAGAACTGACTTGTAACATACATGGGTGAATGATCACGAAGGTTGCGCAATTTTGGCCAGAAGGTCGGGAGACTGACTACCAAGACTACGCAAGGCATAATTCGGACTGCTGGGAGATTGACTGACTGTTAGAATTGCGCAATGCACAATCTAGTCTGGCTCTTAACTGTTGGGATTTCACAATGTGCAATTCGAGCTGGGAAGGACTACTGGCCCAGGGATAAATTTACAGAATTTCTTGGGCCAAGTAGCCACAATTCTCCATAAATGTGCAAACGAGTCCTGGAGGCTAGTGCCGGGTAGGACTGTGCAAATCTAGAGAGGAAGGTGAGCCTTCCTTTTCCAGATTGCGTAATGTAGCCTTGGTGAAGGAAGAGCTCAGGCCAAGGTTGGCTCGACTCACCAATGGGAAACTGAAAGCAGGTATGTCAATGAGTGCATGGTGACACTAAGTGATAGAAAAAATGATTAATAGTGCATGCAAAACATGAATGAAAAATTCAACAAATAAATCAACATGCATGTGGGAGAGGTAGTTTGCCGGTTGGGCGAATTTCCATGTAAAATAGTTTCATGCATGCAACAACAGTGAAATAGCAACGAAAATTGAAACAGAGCTAGGAAAAGCTAGCATACATGTAATTGACAACAAGCATTCAAAGAAATCGAGAAAAAACTACTCCCACAAGCGAAAACACAAAAAGCGACAAAAATGAAGTACAAGGCATGGGAAGCGATATCACCCCAAAACAACTAAGTTGAATATGCTAAGTGCTTGTAGATGTGGGATGTCAGAGCTACAAGGTTGATATGAGGAACAAGCTTTGCAACATCTGGCTGGTGAGTTTTGATAACATCTAAGTTATGACACACATGCCACAAATCTAGGGGACGTGACACTTGGTGGGAGGCTTCTGAATTTCTCCTTGCATGTAACCTCCAACTGCTAAACATTGATCCCTGAAATAATGGATGCCTTTGCATGTTGCCTTAGAGAAGCATCTGATGCATGAAAGTCTATTTTGTTCAGTTGCGGAGGGAGCTGATCAACTCAGCTGAACATGCAAGAGACTGCTCAACTGTTGGAGAAAAATGCGGATTTCTGGTTGGGAGATGGGCCGACTACCCAAGAGGTTTGCGCAATTTCTGGGCAGAGTAGCTGACTACTACCTAGATTTGCGCAAATCCTGGGCTAAACAACCTGCTTCTGGGAAAATTTGTACAAATCCTTCTGGGTGGGTTGGTTGGTAGGATTACATAATCCTGGAGCCTAGCGGGATGTTAAAGAGGATTGTGCAATTCCTAGAGGGAAGGTTGGTTTCCCTCTAGGAATGCACAATTTTCAAGGGAAATCTACTCAATCTGCAGCTGGACCAAGTCTTGGTCAGCAATCTGTGAGGGGAGGGCATCAACTATGATCGAAATGCTGCCTTTGTGCGAGGAAAGCACTGAAGATTGAGTACTTGATGAAGTAGGACAAAGTGTTGTGTAAGGATGGTAGGGAGGCTCCAAAACAAGCTAAGGAAAATTTTGGAGGGTGGTTGTAGTTGCTACAACACTTGGTGACACACTAGTAGAAATCCAGCTCTCTGAATGGACCTTGTTTGTGAAAAACAAGTCTAACACCTCCAGAAGTATTGTTCAGCTCTCAGCTCATCTTGGCTTCACACTTAGCTTGATTGTAAGATTTAGTATCTGCCAAACTCTTGGTCGATTGACCCACATACCAGGCCAAGGAAACAAAGTTGTTTCTATTGGGGTTGATGTGTATATAGGTGCACAAGAAGTATAGTTGTCAAAGTTTATGTTTTATCTCTAGTGTTGATCCATTACCAACAGGCCTGTACAATACCTCGGTGGAGTCACATAGGAACAAAAGCATGGCTGCATTACCAGCGAGCCTGATGAGTACCCCGACAAAGTTACTTGCATCACCTCCCTACTTAAGAAGCCTTTCTCTTCTTTCGCATTATTCATTTTTCATTTTGAATTTTTTGATTTTTCATTTTTCATTTTCATTGTGCATAACACTTATTCATTTCAGAGGCAGAAGAGGGATCCTGACTTATTGAGAGTAGAGGAGGTTGTTCAAGTAGATAAGTAGTTTATTGTATCTTTGACGTGATTGTTAAGGTTTTCCCCTTCAGCTTACTCTACTTTACTGAGCTGCAAAGGCTTAACCCAAAAACAACCGTCTAGAGTAGGTGACGTTAATTAGTGTGCAAGCATTGTGTTTTCACCAAGGTTCACTTTGAACAATACATATTTTCCTTTGATGTATCATGAAATTAGAGTAACAAGCTCATCATACAGAGGCAAGGTGATAGATAACCAAGAACTGATAGTTGTACAATCCCTCTTGTACTTTACCTAGCTCATTTCATGAGTCACACATGGTTTCATGCAAACTAACCTACGAATGAAACAAGTGAATGAATTAACAACAAAGCAAAGCAAGAGTAGAAGCAAAAATGAAAGCAAAGCAAGTAAACAAACAAGCAAGAAAGAAAATAAGCAAACAAGCATGCAAGAAAACAACTGAAAGAAAACACTAACTCCTACTCCTACACTAACAGTGCATGGGCCTGATCACATGAAGTGATACTTCTAATGCAGCCACCGACGCATTGGTAGACCCATGTGGGTGAAGGCTTGGTTCGCGAGTAACCCAGCTATGCAAACCAACATACAAGAAAGATATAATAGTGAAGACAGCCACACTTCGTGTTTCAAAGTGCCCACGAGACATAAGTGAGCGCATGTGCGTGACAGACAATCTACGGAATTACCATGGTGCTATGTGACACTACGTGAAAATTTGTAACATAAGCACACTCTTGACTGGGACATGCAAGCAAACAAAAGAAACAAATATAACTTGCGTCGCACATGAGTGATTGCAATGTAAGACTCGTCTAATGCATGAGCAATGGGACCGTGTAGTTCGAGTGGAGGAAGTGTGATTTGTGTGTCAGATAGATATTCATTGCATACAGATGAGTGATGAGGAGCCTCAGGTGTTTGAATAATTTCATGATTAAAAGCGAGACTAACCCCAAGATAACAAGGAATTGACATAACCATCAGCTCGGGCTGAAGTGCCTCGACAGTCTTGGGTGTCTCAACTTCATCATCAGGTAGATCATCATAAACCGATGGCTTCAAAATATCAACTGCGATAGATTCATGACCGTGATAAAAAAATGGGAGAAAATGGATCACGAAAACCACGATTAGAAAAATCAATGAATTCTTCAGCATCCTCGTGATCAAATGAATCAAACAGAGGGGTGGATGAAAAATGAACGAACTCATCCTCTATGTTTTCGAAAGAGACAAATGAAGGATTAAGTGGATTTTCAATGAGTAACTTATCCTCTTCATTATCGAATGATGGACTAACATCCAGTGAGACTTGCGAGTGATTAACAATGGGAGTATCTGTGGATGAATACACACATGAAAAATCATGGGTGGAAGGTTCACCAAAGGGGCTAGGAAAGAACGGAGGGGGCTGGGATGGAAGGGAGTGATCCTTCACCGAGTGTTGATGTTGAATCTCCCACTCATACTCTCCATGAATGAAAACACATGTTGGTTGTGCAAAACCAACTTCGTCAATGGGTTGTTCCTCGTTCACAAGAATTGAAGAGTCCATAATGGATGAACACAAGACAACATCATCCGAAGGAATGCCTTAATGCAAAGACGAAGGTCGAAGAAAATAATGCATATGAGAACTTGAAGGACTCACAACCAAATCTGCCTGAAATTTGATTGGAGTGATTTTGGGAGAGTGTGAAGGTTGACCAAGTGTACAAACATGATCCTCAACATCACTGGGTGTTGGTGGAACTGTTGAATGAGAGGGAGTAGTTCCATCAGCGAAGAAGGTTGAGCGAGGCTTGATATCAAGATTCCTCTTGGGATGGGTAGATTTCTTTAGATAGTACTTGAACCAGTACCAGAGATAAGTGAACTTCATTTGGCTCCTCGGAGCTTGAAACTGCAAGTCACCTAAGCATACCAAAAATCAATGACGGATTCATGTGGAGCCATCCATTGCTGTAATAGTTTTTGGTAAAGATGGTCTGGATCAAAATGATAGAACATGTCTTCAATAAGATCACAAAAGTGCTCAAATGAGTGCATGGTGTCAGCCCGTAGGCTGAGCACCCAAGAAAATAGAGATTCACGAAGTGTGAATGCAAGCAGCAAACCAGCCTGTTCATCAGTAAACTCATCTTCCTTATGAATCATGGAAATAAAATTATGTAAGTGCTCAGACCAGGCCACTTCACCTTCACCATCATATATGTGAGTGGACAAGAGATCAATCAACTTCCCCAAGATGGAGACATCTTCATGATTCGAAAAACACCTCGGCGGAAGAAGAATGCAAGACTCCATCAAAGATATGCAAAGGTACAAAACTGGATGAGAGGACACTTCTTGTCATTAGGCCCTCCTTCTAGGACTAGAAATGTTGACAATGATGGACCCACCAACATGTCAAGAGGATCTTGTTACAGGTCCATTTGGGCACATCAAATCCCAACATTCAGATCAGTGATTTAGGACTCATCAAACCCTAAAATCAATTGTTTCATGCCCTAAACAAGTAAACCCTTTGAATGCCTCCTTCCTAGACAATTTCATGACTTGAAGACATTTAGAAATTGCTTCTAGAAGGACAAATGTAGGTAAGCCCTTATGAAGGTGCGTTGCAGAGTAGTTGAGTCCACTGCCAGGGTGCTCTATAGAGCACTTAGGTTTCCTTTCACCTGCGCTAGGCGTGAATGAGCGAAAACCACATAGGGTTTGGGAATATTCTTATCTTGTGGAGTCATCTAGAAGTTTCCCTGTCTTATCAACTCCCATGAGCTCAAAAATGGATTAGGAATGAGTTAAGGAGCATCCTATCCTCTCATCCCTTCCTCCATGGAACTAATTCTAAGTGTGGAATGTTATTCAATGTCACCATTAATGAAAAAACCTCCTTCATCTTCCGATAAATTGATCACTCATCTAAGTGATCAGGGACTGGCTGGATTATGTTGAATTGTAGGGAGATAATGTTGTTATGACACTTGAATTTGGAGAAAATGATGTGATGCCACAAGCTTGTCTTGCTTTTGATGTGATGTGGATGGGATCCAAGCTGGAGGAATGACTTTGAATCAGACACTAATGGTTGTAATTCCTTCTTCTATCTAATAAAGTGTTTGAACCTTTTTCCATATTTGGGTTCTTTCATGATACTTATATATATGAATTTATTCTAATTCCTTTCATTTATATTCAATAGATTGTATCCTTTGATCAATTTTCGTCTTCTGTTGTGTTGACAGGGTACTTTTCAAGCAGATTAAGTACGGGAAGGAGCGACAGAATCGATACAAGGGAGACGAGAGGAAAGTGGAACTATAGGTAGGCATTCTATCCTCTCTTCTTATCTATTTCTTATAGGGAAAGTCTAAAACACTTTATACTGTTGTTCTAGGCACAACTACTTGTCTAGTGAATTAGTATTTATCCATAGATGATAAATTCTCCAAAACAAATTGGCGAATCCATTGAGGATGAATCTTCTTTCCTAGTAGCCTGTCCACTTCCTAAGACATCCTTGTAGACTCTATTTGTGTTCATTGATTGTATTTTAGTCCTTTTGCATTGAATTTTGGTAAAAAATTGAGGTTAGATGACTTTTGAGTGACCTCTCAGAAATCAGCGCAGGCTTTGTCAGGGGACAATGCTCTGCAGAGCACCCTTGAGTGAGAGACAGTGCTCTGCAACGCTGTTAGGCCCTCTTTGACCTACGCTGATCAACCTTAGGTTAGTTTCCCACCTTTGGAAAGTGTTTTTGCCAACTTTTCTCTATTTGTTTGCTTGCTGATTGATCAATGAATCTCATGTCTTAGAGAAAAATTTTTTATCTCCTTTCCCAACCTTACTTTGATTTGATTGATTAATGTTTCTTTAATGTTTTCTTTATCATTATCAGTCTATAGTCAAAGTTAGAATATAGTTTATTAAGCTTCATTCGAAAGAAAGTGTCGTAAAGTCTTCTCTTCCTTCGAATTAGAAATGTCATAAAAGTCTCCGTTCTTATGAAAGATTTATTGATTGTATGTGCATATTTCCTTTTTGTTCATCATAACATTAAGGGATTTGAAAAGAAAAACTTGCATTGTTCATATTGTAGTTTGTGAATGCTTGAAAGGAATAGCTAGGGAAATTGCATTAGTTATGCTCTTTTCTCTGTTTCAAAGATCTGATTGCTCTATCCCTACTAGCTAAGGATTTTCATTATTAAATTAAATGAAAAGAATGCTTGTCATATTAGATGCATTTTAGGGATTGCAAATATACATCACGTGGTGAACCTTGAAAGGAAAATTCTAAAGAAGATCAACTTAAAATATATTTGAATTTACCTCAATGGAGCATTGTCACATAGCGAGAAACATTTAGAGGTCTAGGCTAGAGACCTGTTCTGGTGTCGTAAAACAAAGTAGCTATTGCTAACTTGTCTGCAATACATCCCAAGTGTGATACCTCATTCCGCCTACATGATTATATCATAGCTCATCCACGTGCCTTTGGGTATATAGGGCAGTGTTACAGTACGTAAAGTATAAGGGAATGTTCTCACTGTGTGGTTTTCCATTAGACATCGCTTATACGGACTGGGCCTCCACGTACCTTCAGGTATATATGGGAGGAAAACTATAGGTTTCTATCCATCCTTAAGTAACTGAGTCGGCCACCTTTTAAACTGTGATACACCAAATACAACATTCAGGGATATTTCTTGCCCGTACTTCTTGGTTTGCCAGGAGGTATTTTACAGTTCACAGTTGCTTGGTAAACCTTTTGCCTAGATCATCCCTCTTTTGTTTTGTTATGTTACTTTGATTGAAATAAAAGTAATTGACCATGGATAAAATTCTCCATGCTCACTCCTTATTTGATCTTAGGTTGACACATATGGTGACAAATCTGGAGTCCACCGATCAAGGAATTCTTTAGATGGGAATCCTAGTCCTTTTCCTCCTTTTGGAAATATTGGTGCTCCATATATGGCTACATTGTCCCTTACGGGATTTACCATTGGCTTGTCAGTATGGTTGTTTTCAACCTCCTTGGTTCAAAATGTCATAATTTCTCCACAATCGAGTACACCTCCAATTGGACAAAATCAACCTCTAGTTCATCCTAAAGTTAACCCTTTGCCTTCTTCCTTAGTTGTTTCTTCCTCCCCTTCTTCCTTTTCGCTTGGTGAAATTATTGGTACTAATAACCGGGTGGCTAAGAAGATGAAGAAAGGGAAGAAGAAGAAGAAGAAGCAAATTCAATAGAGGGGCAACCAAGCAACCATTTCTTTGAACGGAACATCTGATGAGAAACCACCTGTCAAGCCTCACAAAGTTCGATATGCATGCAAACATTGTGCGGGAGACCATATTCTTCGAAATTTTCCTGATATTCCTCAGATCTTAGAAGAATGGTCTTCTCGTTCACATCATCCTGTGTCATCAACTTCTGGAGATCATGCTGGTGACACACCATCAACTTGTGGTAGTAAAGTTCATGGAAAAAGGGTAAAGTTAAGTTTCCCTGTAGGTTATGTGAAGGGAATCACCCAATTCACCTTTGTCCCTATCTAGATGAAACCAAAAAAGTGTTGGATAACCATCCTACTTCACTGTAGTGACTTCCATCTAGTTACAGGAGGATATCCCTTAATCCTTTACTAGTTGATGAATCCACTGACTCAAATCAACCGTCGGTCAAACCCACTCTCCTTGAAAGTGAATCCTATGAGTCTATACCCAACCCAAATCAATAGGTTGAGGTAGCAATTGACCCAATTTCACCTTCAGTAAATCATACCTTTCCCAAAGAGAGTGAATATGATACCACTCAGGTTCTTTTTTTTTTCTTTAGGTTCAAATGATCTTGGGGGAAATCCGCCTGTTCCATCAAAACAAGAGGAAAATTCTCCCATTCTCGTAACTCAAGGGGTTAATTCTACCATTTCTACGATACCCCCTCCAAGTAGTCTAGTCACTTCCTTTGATTAGAATCAACTGGGAGGATTTTGTCTTCCTCCTTATGTACCTTTCCAGATCATATTACAGGTTTGTAATATGATTGTATCTGGCACTATTATAGGTGAAGGTGCATCTGTGAGTATCCTTTCCTCAACTGCTTGGCAAGCACAGAATCTGTTGGCTTTTAATAGAGGAACCAATCAACCATTAGGGATCCTCCATTAGTTACCTATTACTTTGGGAGGAAAAATCGTTTATTTGAATGTGACGGTAGTCCTAGGCCCTTTAGATTAGAATTTACTTCATGGGTGCGACTATGTTTATGACATGGGAGCTATTGTTTCAACACTCTTTCTAGTGATTTATTTTCGCATGAAGGCAAAATTGTCATCATTGACCAGCTTTCATTTCCTGGTCCAAATATGGCTCCCAGTCAACCATCTTCCCTAAATGGTCCTTTTGTACCAGTGGTATCATCACTGCCACTGGTCAATTATGTGGCAACTCTTTCCATACCTACATCAATTGATGATCTTTTCAATGATGTTGTACAACATGTATTGGGGGCATTGGAACTAGATCTCTCCTTCATGGCCACTTATGAGTTGTGATCGAGGATATGAGCATAGTTATTTTTCTTGTGTCAAGCTCGTTAAAAATGAAACAAGGAATATGAGCATAGTTCCTTGTCTTGTGTCAAGCTCGTTAAAAGATGAAACAAGGAATATGAGGATATTTATTTTACTGTGTCAACCTCATTAAAAAATGAAATAGCTCCAATGAGGATAGTTCCTTATCTTGTGTCAAGCTCATTAAAAAATGAAACAAGGACCCCTGGAGCAAAATTCCAAGTCGATTCCTTGATTAGATCTCGTAAAATCCCAGTCGAGTCTTTCACTTGATCTCATAAAAGAACCTTCATTCCATCCACCTGATAGCCATGAGTAGTCTACTTAGGTGAATGTGATGAAGCTTTGGAGCATGCACCTAATGGTAAAGTTAAGTTTCCCTGTAGGTTATGTGAAGGGAATCACCCCATTCACCTTTGTCCATATCTGGACAAAGCCAAAAAGCTGTTGGATAACCATCCTGATTCAATGCAACGACTTCCATTTGGTTACAGGAGACTCTCCCTTTCATCATGCTGGGGGCATGTAAACCAATCTCAAGCATAGTTTTTTGTTTTAAGCTTGTGTAAAAATGAAGCTGAATTCAAGCATAGTTTTTCGTTTTAAACTTGCATAAAAATGAAAATGAATCCAAGCATAGTTTTTCGTTTCAAGCTTGTGTAAACATGAAACTAAATCCAAGCATAGTTTCCCATGGTTCAAGCTTGTCTAAAAATGAATCCATTTCCATTTTTAACCCTCGTGATTTCCATTCTATCAGCCTTTTTCGTCAGATGAGCCTTGGTTGCTTTCATCCCATCGCCACCATCCCTTTGGCCGATCATATGCTTTCACTTGGTTGTTTTACCCGTTTTGAGGAACAGTTGCAATGAGTGGTCTTATTAGCCAGCCTCTTCACATAAATCAACATGTTTTGAGAAGTTCCAACATCACCGAAACAAGTTGCTATCGTAGACACTACTTGTTCCTCAAAGTGGAGTTCACTTTAAGCTCTTTTTAGACTCTCTAAACATGAAACGATTGCCGAGCGCTTATCCTTTCCAACTTGTTAATGAATTGGAAATGATATCTCTCTTGTATTATTTTACGCTTTTTCGGACTTGAGAGATTAATTTACGAAAAAAGAACTTGTGGAGTTTTCTTTCTGTACCTTTTCAATCTCTCTAGACATGAAAAGGACTAAGTTATCTTTATCGTTAAACTCGTTAAAAAGATCAAATAGTGACAAACTTGTCCATATAGACAAGACTGAGTTTCACCTTCGCTAGAGTCGTTAAAACATCAAATAGCGATGGATTTTCCCGAAGGGTGAAATTATACAACAAGAGTATGTTATCCTCCTCAAGATTGATAAAAATAAAGAGGTACTTGTTATACAAAAATATCATCACCTTGATTATTTGCAGTCAGTATGGGTCTATCGCCACCTATACCAGCCTCCTAAGCAAGTCTCAGACCTCAGCTCTTGGTAACAAGCTTTGGAAATGAGAGAAAGACATCAAAAAAGCAATGTAACTCTGGTTCCACACTTTCTCTCACTTTTGCCTGCGGGCCCGCACCTTTTGTTCAGAGTACCTGTGTACTTATGCGCTCTGTATATAAAGGGGAAGGTGCGTACCCCTGTGAAAGTCAAAAGGCGCAATTTTTATCTTAAAAAACTCACTTTGGGTTAATTCTAGATGTTTCTAGAAGGCATTTTGACGTGGATTGTTCGCTCCAAAGTGGTTCATGCATCCCAAAAGAGAAGGAGCTAATCCCTTGTTAGGAGGAGCTATCCCTTTGAAGGAGGATTCTATCCCTTTGAAGGAGGACCTAGTAGCTGCCCTTTATTGCACTATAAATTGAGGCATTGGGTTAGTGGCTAGAGAGGTTAGAAGCTGAACTTTTTGAGGGTAAATGCTAGTGAAATCAAGACTTCCTATTTGAGCTTAAGAGGAGAGATCACATACCTTTTTGGCTTCATTGGGGAGTGAGTGAAGCTTGTCAAAGTAGAGGAGACTTCTTGTTGGACCCTGGGAGGAGCTTGTACAGCGTC
>APFE030471858.1:0-17057 GCA_000404065.3 Pinus taeda
GTTGTGGAGGCCCACACTACGTGAAGAATTGCCCTCAGCGTAAAGGAGTGGATCAAATATCTCAGATCCAAGAGGCATCAACGGTGGGAGAAGTGGCGCGCAGCATGCCAAGGATCAACGCAGCCTTGGAGGACCGTCAAGCGGAATACCAGCCGAGCATGGTGGAATTTGAAGGTAAAATTTCCAATTTTTCTATAGCTGTTCTTATTGACCCAGGAGCTACCTTAAGTTATGTTAGCCCAAAATTAGTAGAACAGTGTAAGTTGTCTTCTGAAAAGTTCAAGAACCCATGGCTGGTACAACTGGCCACAGGAGCTAAAAGAAGAGTCTTAGCCAAAATTAATAACTGTCCTTTCAGCATAGCTGGACAGTCAATTACAGCAGACCTGAATGTGCTTCCATTGGGGTCCTATGACATCCTGATTGGTATGGATTGGCTGGAAAAGCATTGGTCGTTGGTGAACTGCAAGACCAAAACCATTTATTACAAGGATGACTTGGGACAGCAGCAAGAATTACAGGGAATTAAACACCCTGTACAGATCCGGCCTATCACTGCCTCTCAGCTAGCTAAGTGTCTAAGGAAAAAGTGTCAAATTTACGCTATTCAAGTTGGTTATGCAAACCAGAAAGACAAAGTATCTGCAATAGACAGCATTCCGATAGTGCAGGAATTTGTGGATGTCTTTCCTGAAGAGGTACCAGGACTGCCTCCGAAAAGGGACATAGATTTTACTATAGAGTTAATACCTGGGGCAGCTCCGGTGTCACGAGCGCCGTACCGGATGAGCGTACCCGAGTTGACAGAATTAAAAATGCAACTGCAAGAGTTGCTGGACAAGAATTATATCCACCCTAGCGTGTCACCGTGGGGAGCTCCAGTACTATTTGTCAAAAAGAAAGATGGAACCCTCCGTATGTGTATAGACTATCGTCAGCTGAACAAGCTCACGATCAAGAATAAGTACCCCCTGCCTCGGATAGACGAACTCTTCGATCAAGTGAAGGGAGCAAAGGTATTTTCCAAGATCGATTTGCGATCTGGTTATCATCAGATCAGAATTAAGGAAGAAGACATTGCCAAAACCGCTTTCAGAACACACTACGGGCATTACGAATTTGTGGTGCTGCCTTTTGGCTTGACCAACGCACCCGCTACCTTTAAGTGTTTAATGAACAGCGTGTTTCACAGGTTTTTGGACAAATTTGTGCTGATATTCATAGACGACATTCTGATATATTCTCGTTCCCATGAGGAACACAAAGAACACCTCCGGATGGTGTTGCAAACCCTTCGGGAACATCAGCTATATGCCAAATTTAGTAAGTGTGACTTTTTCAAGGAGGAAATCCAATATTTGGGCCATGTGATTACCAAAGAAGGAATAGCTGTAGATCCGGAGAAAATAAAGACGATTATGGAATGGCCCATATCCAAGGATGTAGCCGATATCAGATCCTTTATGGGACTAGCTGGCTATTACCGAAGATTTGTGGAAGGGTTCTCAAGGATAGCTTACCCTATCACTTCGTTGCAGAAAAAAGGAAAAGTATTTAAGTGGACAGTGGAATGTCAGCAGAGTTTTGATCGACTGATGCATTTACTCACCACTGCACCCATCTTGAGTATAGCCGATCCTAATAAGGATTACGTTGTGTGTACTGATGCAAGTAAAGAGGGTGTGGGAGGAGTATTAATGCAGGAAGGGAAAGTAATTGCGTATGAGTCGAGAAAATTAAAAGAGCATGAGAAAAAGTACTCTGCGTACGACTTAGAATTAACAGCTGTTATTCATGCGCTAAAAATGTGGCACCATTACCTCTTAGGAAGGAAATTTCTGTTGTTAACAGATCACCACAGCTTGACTAATTATTTCAGTCAACCTACTTTGAATGCAAGACAAGGTCGTTGGGCAGATTTCCTAAGCGGATTTGATTTCGAGATTAAGCACTTAAAGGGCAAGGAGAACCAGGTGGCTGATGCATTGAGTCGAAAGGTGCAGTGTTTGTGCGAACTTTCAGTCAGCAAGTGGCGAAATTCTCTGTTTGAACAGATTAAAGCAGTAGCAAATCAAGATGTTGAATACCAACAGATAAAACAGCAGGTACAACAATCAGATAATGAAAGTTTGCAGCAAGGTTATACATTGGACAATGCTGGTATGCTGTACTTTAATAAGAAATTATATGTACCTAATTCAAATAACCTTAAGAACCTGATTCTGGATGAGTTCCATACCAGCCACTATACTGGCCATCCAGGATACCAAAAGATGGTCACTGCACTAAGGAAAGATTACTTCTGGCCTAGAATGAAGAAGCAAGTGATTGAGTACTTGGCCAGGTGCTTAGAGTGTCAGCAGATTAAGGCAGAACATCAGCATCCGGTCGGGCTGTTACAACCTTTGCCAATTCCAGAATGGAAATGGGAAACCATTTTCATGGATTTTATAACTGGTTTGCCTCAAACAAGGAAGAACCATGATTCCATCATGGTAGTGGTGGATAAATTGAGTAAAGCGGCACACTTCATACCCGTGCATTCCACATATAAAGCGGTACAAATTGCTCACCTTTTTATGCAAAATGTGTTCAGATTGCATGGACTACCAAAGGTAATCATTTCAGATCGGGATGTAAAATTCACATCCACCTTTTCGAGGACGTTGTTCGCTGAGTTGGGAACTCAGCTAAACTTTAGCACTGCATATCATCCACAGACCAATGGTCAAACCGAGCGGGTGAATCAAGTGTTGGAAGATATGTTGAGGGCGTATATGATGACGAAACCAACCCAATGGGAAGAATATTTGCATCTAGTGGAATTCGCATATAACAATGGATATCATACCTCGACACAACTAAGCCCTTTTGAGGTTCTGTATGGGCGAAAATGCCGCACACCCTCAAGTAGGGGTGGGCCTGAGGATAAGCTGAGTTTGGGTCCGGAAATGCTTAAAGAGATGGAGGATATGGTGAAAAAGGTGCGTGCCAATTTGAAGGCTGCACAGGATCGGCAGAAAAGTTTTGCAGACAGAAAAAGAAGGTTTAAGGAATATCAAATTGGTGACCACGTGTTTGTAACGATCCAAGCCAGAAGGAGCACATTACAATGGAGCGGATGCACCAAGCTGGCTCCTCGGTACTTTGGTCCTTTCCAGATCTTGGCTAGAGTGGGGCCGGTGGCTTACCAACTCGCCTTGCCGAGCCACATTAGAATTCACAACGTGTTCCACGTCTCTGTCCTAAAGAAATATGTATACAACCCTAAACATGTGATTAAATGGCAAGATGTTCAGGTAAGAAATTTAGTCCAATGTTTTGGAACAGGCAGATACGCTTAATGGAAACTGATTAAATTATTGATTGTCTGCAGGTCAAACCGGAAGGCGAGGTTCTGGTCGAACCACAGAGCATTCTCGACCGGAGAGAAGTGCGGCTGCGGAAACGAGTTATTACCCAAATTAAAGTGTTGTGGCAGCACTACGGGCCTGAGGAGGCTACATGGGAAGACGAGGAAATTATGAGGAAAGTTTACTCAGACTTGTTTAATGGGAATAGACATCGGGACGATGTCCAATCCCAGGGGGGGAAGATGTGATGACCCCGTAAAAACATGTAATTATGAAAGTTACTATGGTAAGAAACTTATGTGAATTATTAATTACTGTGTTAAATGATATTATTTATTTTATGAATGGAAGATATTTTAAAACGCTGGCAGTCTCCTAAAGGAGAATTTCTAAAAAAAGAAACAGTTATAAAAATTGAAAAGGAACTAACCCTTCAGCTAGGAAAAGTCCTGGGAAGGGGGAAAAATCCCTGGTCGGTGAGGACAGAGGGGAGAGAGAACTGAAGAAAGAAAAAGAGAAAGAAAAGAAGGGTTAAGTCTGGTGAGGACCAGATAACCCTAGCACAACTGTGCAATAGACCTGTTGAGGGCTGCAGGCCTGCAAGACTGCTCGGGGGGAGAACCCAACATAGCGTTGGATCTCATGGCTGGGAGGATAAGAGCAAATCTTTAAATTGTAGGTGAACTTCTGGAGTTATAACTACTGGTGTCTAATAGACCAGGTATGTGTTATTCCTCTGAATTAAATTACTGTTTTGGTATGCTTGGTGTCTATATGGAAGGTATGACTGCACCTGAATATAAGGATTAGATGGGACAACATGTATATAATATCATTACAAGTGTTTAAAAGTGCCTGAGACTGGCTAATCAAACACTAGGATCTATCTGTTATATTATTTGCATAATAATTGTAAAGAAAACAAGCATGATAACTGTGTAAGAATAATGCCTGATATCTGTAAAGATAACTGTACAGAGGGCAAGCCAGACACCTGAAGAACAATGATGCATGATAGTTATCTAAGAACATTGCAAGTGCATATAAAAGTTTGATACGAGTAACTGTTAAAGAAAGATTTATGTTAACCGTGTGAAGGGGATACATGTAGTGTATCAGAATAATGCTCAAACCATATTGAAAATTGAAACATAGTAACAATACTTAGAACCTAAGGGTTCATATCAATATACAGAACATGCGAGAGCGTAAAGTATTTTACAGTCAACCATAAGCAGGGTTCTGTACAAAACTAGCATTATAAGAGTATAGAAAACTGATAAATAACACCTAACAGTCCTTTTCTAATACTTTCGGGGCATGTCGTGAGCCTGTGGAAACGGTTCGTGGTATGGATGAAACCCTCGACCGTTTCCAAAAATGAAACCCTCGACCATCTCAAGAGGAGACCCTCGGCCGTTCCAATATGGAACCCTTGACTGTATTTAAAGCTTGAAAACGAAATAAATATATTAAACAGGAACAAGTCAAACTAAAGTTGTTTAACATAAAGCACATATCAACGTATCATGGCATTACAGAACCGCCGTAGAGACGGCCATACAGTCACTATTTTCATACAAACCCTGATAAACTATAACAGAAATTATGGAGACGAAACCCTCGAAAGATTTACGTCTCAGCCTGTTAATAGAGAAACAAAGTATCCATAACGAAACGAGCGGTAAATATAGAACATTGGAATGGAAAAGACTTTCAATATTACATTTAAAATCTCGAACCAATGGAGCATATATATATATATATATGTGTGTGTGTGTGTGTGTGCAATGAACAAACTGTAGGCGCAGAAACTCGAATGGAATCATGCATAACATATTGTGCAGGCATACGAAAAATTTAACCATATATTAACAGTGGATAAATAGCCCGGATGAGTGCCACAAAAGTCTGTACATTAAATACTCCGAGAACCAGAGTCTAATATGAACTCAGGGCATTCAAAATGGCACATTCCCAAACAACAGAAGCCATGATCTATCTCGTTAGGGTCCGGTGAGGGGAGCCGTGAATCCCTGAATATAAATATACAAATGATAACAAATAATACAACAAAGATTGTAACCAGAGAAGGCGCAGGTACCGGCATGAGAAAGCCGACCTCGCATCTCAGCTAAGGTTCCGCCGAAGGTGGAAACCCTGAGTCACACATTGAAGAATGCCGTGAGGAAACCCCTTTCAGGCCGAAGGAAACACATAGAAATCTACCTGTTACTTCCGCCTTTTATATTAACCTAACTACTGTATTGTATGCGAAGGGTTCAGTACCTGGAATGTTCCGGCGATGTCATTCCAATCCACTTCTGAGTGGTAAGGGTTTGAAGCGCGCCCTGTACACGAAGATTCAATGGAATTAAACATGAATGTATTAACCCAACCGGTAAACCCAAGAATGCACAGTATTATACCTAATGAAATATACAGTCGAAGCTATGGTTGCAGTGACAGATACCTGTGCTAGCTTGCCGCAACCTGGCATAGTTTGCAGGGTTAGAACCGCCATTTGGGAGCGAGGGCTCGACCTTCCTCCAAGTGCAAATGAACCCACGAAGAACAACTCGGTGGGCTTTATGAGGCCGATAAAACCTGAAACGATATTGACCCTCAGATCAAAGGAGAGAATCCTCATCGTCCCTTGCATATCAGTTGGCGCGCGAACCCGACAGACTTTCCAAAGTTTCACATGGTCTCTGTCCGACGGATTGACACCTGGCCAGAGTAGGTAAGGCCATTTAGTTTCCCGACCACACTTGGCATGGAAACAGATCGGAAAGCAACCTATGGCCTTTTCCCGTTGACCTCATTTGAATGGTGAGAATCGTTAAGGATTCGAATCCATAAGTCTTATGATAACACCAAGCTCGGTGATTAATAATCATATGGAAACATCATAGTGGCACGGTTAGTGCTTAATAATTACAAGTAAATATATATATTGTTATGGTTATTAGGATCAAGTTTATAAGGTCCACGTGACAATAAGCTTACCACCATATAATTTTATTTTTTATTTGTTGTGGAGTGTGACAGTAAAGTATTATGATTATAAGTGTGTTTTTTTATAGTCAAAATATTAATAAAAAGTGGATATTTTTATTATATATATTTTTTGAGGTTTACGAAAATATTCTAAATATCATGTTTTATAGTTTTTTATATTTCAAAATCATTTTCTATTCATACATTTTATTTTTAAATATATAAATAATTAAAATATTTTAAATAGTATAATGTTATGGTATTATAATTTTGGACCATTTATTTTTTATAACATATTTTCAAATGGATAAATTATATATTTAATTAGTAATATTAGAATTGAAGAATTTAAATAAAAATATTAATTTACATAAATTATATGGTAGGTGGATTCTATAAATTTAACTTATAAATTAATATATATTAAAAATAAGAAACACATTATCTTCACCATTAAATGTATTTAAATTAATAATATATGAACTTATTTGTTAATAATAAAATATTATTAATATTATAAATTTTTAAATTAATGTAAATGTCTAAAATTTAAAATCTATGAAACGTTTTAGAAAAGTAAGGATGAATGGGTTTTGGAGATAGGAGTGCCTTTATCATTTCGTCCATGATTTCTTGCCACCACTTCTCCTTGACATCTTGTTTCACCAGCTGCTGTGTTTTAGTAGGAGGGGAACTCTACCATCCCACGCCTCCTTCCCTGCCCCCTGTGTTTTAGTAGGAGGGGAACTCTACCATCCCACGCCTCCCTCCCCGCCCCCCGACAGGTGTACTCATTTCGTCCATGATTTCTTGCCACCACTTCTCCTTGACATCTTGTTTCACCAGCTGCTGTGTTTTAGTAGGAGGGGAACTCTACCATCCCATGCCTCCCTCCCCGCCCCCCGACAGGTGTACTCATTTCGTCCATGACTTCTTGCCACCACTTCTCCTTGACATCTTGTTTCACCAGCTGTTGTGTTTTAGTAGGAGGGGAACTCTACCATCCCATGCCTCCCTCCTCACCCCCCGACAGGTGTACTCATTTCGTCCATGATTTCTTTCCACCACTTCTCCTTGACATCTTGTTTCACCAGCTGTTGTGTTTTAGTAGGAGGGGAGCTCTACCATCCCACAGCTCCCTCCCCGCCCCCCCGACAGGTGTACTCATGCGTCTGTCAGATGTCAAGAGTGAGGTAGGTGCATATGAAGGGATTCCTAGTGAGTTAGGGTTTTCATACTGAAACCCTAGCTGAGATCACATGTCTAAGGATATCCCAAACAATTTGAAATATATGCATTTTGAATAATAAACTAGTTTTAAATTCTATAAAATATTATAATTTTTTGGGGGCAATATTTATATTTTAATCTATTTATAAATAAAAATGAATATGTTTATTATAAAACATATTTATTAATATTAAAAAAAGATTATGAATATTATGTTTATAGATATGTTTTGTATAGTTAAATACAAAATATTACTAAAAAGTGGATATTCATATCATATTTATGAAAAATGTATATGTATGGGGATCAATTCTAAGCTTTATAAAATATTTTGAATATCATGTTTTATGGTATTTATATTTTTGAATGAATCAATATTAATGCATTTTCTTAAACTATTGGATAAATTTTAGATTAAATAAAAATATTTTAGGTATTTATTTTATGGTATTTATATTTTGTAGCTATTTATTATTCATAAATATTATCCAAATAGTTAAAATTATATATTTAATTAGGAGATGTGTACTATGTTGGTCTCTCCACAAACTTTAACTTTTAGTTAATGTCCGCCAAAATAAAAATCTAAATAACCATACAAAACATATAAATAATGTCTCAAATACAATTAACTCATTTTTTTATATATATGTTGAAAACAAAAATTTACCTTCAACAAAAAAAATTAACCACATTAAAATTATAAATTAGGTAAAAGTTTAAACATCTTTACTCTTTACAAAAGTCAATATGATTTCTTAAATCAAAGTAAAAAGGTAAATTCAAGACCAAGAATATAAAATCTTGCTCCAAAATCTTTTAATATTTCTTTTAATTAAACATTTGTAAAATGATTCTTTAAAAAGAAAACAATATCATATTTATGTATTAAAATATTTAAAGCCATAAATATTTGCATGTCAACATTGTAATTTTTTGAAAACATTAATTTGATGTAGTTTTAATATAAATTTTGTTATCATGCCATGTAAAAAATATCATTAAATCTAATATTAATATTGAAAGATTAATATTCATATCAATATCATTACTAAATCTAATATTAGTATTAATATATTATAATATTAATATTATTAAATTTAAATATAAATTTTTATATATTACAAAAATATTACTATATCATGATATATATTAACTCTAGATATATATGGGAGGGAAGAACAAAGACATAGAGCAATAGAGGTGGAGAGATAGAGGGAGTGAGAGAAAGGGAGAGGGAGGGAGGTAGGAGAGAAAGGGATAGAGAGGAAGGAAGAGAGAGAGAGGAAATGAGAGGAAGGGTGAGGAAGAAGCATAGAGGGAGGGATAGAGAGATTGAGTTTGAAGGGAAGATAGAGAGGGAAGAAGAAATACATAGAGAGAGAAAGTAGAGAGAGGGTGTGTATGGTTTTGGTTTAGATAGAGATACAAAGTAGTATAGATGGAGAGAATGGGGGGAAGAATGACAAAGAAGGAGAGAGGGAGGAATATACTGATAGAATTCAAGGGCGAAGAGAGAGAGAGAGAGAGAAAGAGAGAGAGAGAGATGGGAGAGAAAGGGAGATAGAGGAAGGAAGAGAGTGAGGATGTGAGAGAGAGAAGGAGAGAAGGACGAAGAGTGAGAGGGAGGTAAGAATAAAGACATAAAGAGAGAAAGGTGGAGAGAGAGAGAGAGGGAGTGATAAGAGAGATGGAAAGAGAGGGAGGCAGGAGAGATAGAAGGGGGGAGACAGGGGGAGAATGGGAAAAGAGAGGGAGGGAGAGATAGATAGATAAGGAGAAAGAGTCTGTATCTTTTTAGGGTGACATAGAGATAAAAAAGAGAGAGAAATGGATATAGAGATATATATCGAAGGTGAAGAGAAGGAAGAAGCGAGAGACAGATAGATATGGAGGGAGAGAACATGTGTGTTTGGGTGGAGGTGAGATAGAGAGACAAAGAAGTAGAGATAGAGGGAGATATAGATATAGATGGGGGGTAGGGGGGTGGCGGGAATAATATTTCTTGCACGAGATGCATTGATTTTAGTGTAGATGGTGATTTCTAATCCTATTTGATTGCTTGCATTAAAGGAGTTAAACTAAAGGAGAGGGGAGAGGAATGAAGAGAGAAAGAAGGAGAGGAGTGAGAGCGGGAGAGAAAGGTAACATATAAAAGGTGAGACAAAAATATGGAGGGATGAGAGAGGGGGAGAGAGAAAATTAGAGAGGGAGGGAGATAGTGACATGGTTGGATCTGTCAACTACCACCATTATAACAATATTTCCTTTAGACTTGGGTAAACCTGTGATAAAATCCATTGAATCCTCCTCCCAGTGTTGGCTTGGAATAGATAAAGGTTGTAATAGTCCTGGGGTCTTAATTGTTTCAACTTTATTTTGTTGGCAAACCAAACATTCCGCCACAAACTTTGAATATCCAATTTAAGGCCATCCCAAAAAAAATCCTTCTTAACCCTGTGGTAGGTTTTTAGAAATCCTGAGTGCCCTCCTAAGGGAGAGGTGTGCAATTCCATAAGAATATTTTGTTTGAGTTGTGAATTCTTACATAGGTATAACCAATCCTTGTACCATAACAAATCATTTTCCAACTAAATGTATCAGATGTACTAGGATATTGTTGTATCTTTTGAATGAGTGCCCACACTTCCCCGTCATTCTTCCATTCATCCCTTACCTCATTTAGCTAATCTCATTGGATAATGGAAATGGCACAAAGAAATGCTTCTACATCCTCATCCTTTCTTGACAGTGAATTTGCCACAACATTTTCCTTCCCTTTTTTGTAGATGATTTCAAAGTCATACCCCAACATCTTTGTGACCCATTCTTGTTGCTCTTCTAAAGATAATATTTGTTCTAAAAAGTATTTAAAACTATCATGATCTATTTTTACCTTGAAGTGTCTTCCCATTAGGTAGGGTCTCCATTTCTTAAGTGCATGTAGTATTTCCAACATTTCCCTCTCATAAATAGATTTGTGTAAATACTTTCCTTCGATTAGATGACTCTCGAAAACCATGGGTCTTTCTTCTTGCATTCAAATAGCACCAATTCCATTTCCTGAGGCATCACATTCCACAACAAAGGTTTTTGTGAAGTCCGGTGTAGTCAACACTGGTGCTTGGCACGTTGCCTCTTTAAGATGTTCAAAGGCCTTCGTTGCTTCTGCAGTCCATGAAAATGCATCTTTCTTCAATAATGTTGTTAGAGGTGTTGCTATTCTCCGATAATTCTTAACAAACTTTGGGATAATACCCTGTCAACCTGAGAAATCCTCATAGATGCTTTAAGGATGTGGGGGTTTTCCATTCCTTAATGGTGTTAATTTTACTAGGATCTACCTTAACACCTTCATGAGATACAATATTACCCAGATATTACACCTCTTGTACTCCAAAGAGACATTTGGAGCTTTTTGCATCTAATTGTTTGTCCTCCAATAGTTTGAGCATCATGTCAACATGTTGGACATGAACCTTCCAAGACTTGTTGTGGATTAGTATATCATAAAACATAATAACACAAATTTTCTAAAGAAGGGTTTGAAAATGGAATTCATCAAACCTTGAAACATAGAAGGTGCATCACCAAGGCCAAAAGGCATGACCAAAAATTCATAATGGCCCTCATGAGTTCTAAATGTTGTTTTTGAAATGTCTTCAATCTTCATTCTGATTTGATGATATCCTAAATGAAGATCCAACTTGGTGAAGTAAATTGATCCATGCAATTCATCCAATAATTCATCAATGACAGGAATGGGAAATTTATCTTTAATAGTGAGCTTGTTGAGCTCCCTATAATCTGGACACATGCACCATAATCCATCCTTCTTGTGAACCAATACTACTGGAGCAGAGAAAGAACTTTGACTAGGTTGAATTATACCAATCTCTAACATTTCTACAACCATAGGTTCAATTTCACTCTTTTGGACATAAGGATATATGTAAGGCCTGATGTTTGGAGGAACACTTCCTGGAATCAAATTAACAGCATGATCATGATCATCAATAGGTGGGATGCCTTTGGGAGTCTCAAATACCTTGGAATGATTGTCCAAGACTTTTTGGAGATCTGGAGAAATGGATGATTTCGATGCAAGAAAATCTAATGAACATAATTGTACAATAATTCCTCGTTGTTCTTTCTTTAGAATATTTATCATTCTGTTATAGCTAATGATCTTTGTTGGTTTCCCTGCAATACCCCTTAATTCAACTTCCTTTCCTTATGAACAGAATTTCATTAAAATTTCTTGAAAATTAAAAGCTGTTGTACCCAATGATTGTAGCCATTGGACTCCTACTAAAACATTAGCACCACCCATTGGAATGGAAAGCATTGGGCTATTAAATACATATTCTCCCATGAATAGCTTGATATTATGGCACTTTCCTGAGAAATTTATGGTTCCTCCACTTGCAAGATATGGTTGTTGGATATAGGAAGCAATTCAGTTCCTTGGATATCTTACAATGAATAAACTTATGGGTACTTCGTGAATCAATCAACACTTTTACCTTTTTCTTCTTGATATGCCCTTCTATCTCGATAGTTTGAGGAGTGGTAGTTCCCGCCAATGCATTACAAGATATCGTCAGATTCATTTCTTGTTTTTCTAGGGTATGTTCATGGTGTATATCCTCTTCTTTTGATGCTTCTTGTTCCTTTTCTTCCCCCCCCTTCACAAAATCGATGTGAAATAATTTCTTCACGGTACACTTATGACCTTTAGTGTATTTGCTAACACAACTGTAACAAAGCCCTTTTGCTCTATTTTCTTCCAATTATTGTGGTATCAACCTCATAGGTTGTGGATGGATAGGGGTAGCAACACTTCCATCTTTATGATTGTGAGTTGTAGGCTTCCTTGTTTCCATAGTTTTGCTTTCCATTTTTCTTGCCAACCTGAATGCCTTCTCAATTGAATATGGTTCCCAAATGAGAACCTCATGTTGGATGTTATCTTTTAAAGTCCCTATGAACACGTCAATTCTATGCTCCTTTGGAATATCTTTTACCCTTATACTCAATTTTTGGAAGTCCTCAATGTGCTCCATCGTTGAACCCTTTTGTTTGAGATTTATCAATTGGCTAAAAAAAGTGTTGCTTTTCGTATCCTCATAATGTGCTATCATTTGATCCGTAAAAATAGCCCAAGCGAAAATTTGTTTACGAGAGCAAAGCCATCGATACCATACAAACTGATATGGTTCCAAATATAAGTTCCAATGCATACCTTTTGTGTGTTTTGCACATAATGGAGATCAAACAATTGCAACATCTGTAATATCCATGTTGCGATATCCTTGCCATCAAACTTACTCATCGATCTTTGGAACATGGTGGTTCTTCGTTCCAATGTTAGAGTCTATGAAATCATTATTAACATTTATTTTGTTCTCTTCTTGAGTTTCCTTTACCATCCTTTCATCATTATTAAGCATTTCTTGTAGAAAATTTGTCAAATTTGTCTTCAAATATTCCATTCCTTTCTTTAAATCATCCATCTTAGCTTCCACACCATCCATCTTAGTTTCCACATCATCCATCTTAGTTTCCATGCCATCCATTTTAGCTTCCATCTTAGCTTCCACATCATCCATCTTAGCTTCTACGTCTTTCTTTAAAACATCCATCTTATCTTCCATGCCATACATCTTAGCTTCTACGTCTTCCTTTAAACCATCCATCTTAGCTTTTCTTACCTTTTGTGCTAGTGAAATTTGTTACACTTGGTCTCATAATTTTCATATATAATGTTTCATTTCTTCCTCTTCTTCATGAGTCATGATAGAGTTTTCAGGTTGCTTACTAGGTGTTTCCATTTTCTTTCTTTGAGGCATCAATTACCAATAATAAGTCTTCACTATGCCCTTTGAATTCCTTCAAACTAATTTTTCAATCAAAGCTTATGCAAAAATTTAAAAAAAATTGCACACCTTTTTTCACTTTGTAGGATCTCGATATTGAATCTGATGTATCTATGTAATTTTGGATATCTAAGGTCTGAAATTGCTTCTTGCGGTAACCCTCTCAGTAATCTTTCTAACCCCACAAGTATGATCAACATTGGATTCTCCAATCAAGATTTATGCCAAATCTCCCACGATGAGCTGAGTATATACTAGTTCAGTAGAGAGAACTTGTATGATGTTCTGTGGGTCACTATTTCAACCTTAGCTTCTGAAAATTATACACAAAACAACTACAGTCTCTCCTTTTTCTGTAACTTCAGACGAAAATTCAATCTAATGCTCAGAGCGAAAGTTATGATGGTTTTCCCAAGGTCACCTGTTTGGAATGTAATTCGAGGTCTGCAAAAACCCTAATTCTTCAGATTATATCTCCAAAAATATAGCGAGACAAGATCTAAAATTTGGGCTTAAGGTTCAACGAGATTTCATCTCAAATGGTTTTTTTTTGAGATTCTAAAATGTTGCAGAAAAAAGTTGTAGCGAAAATTCGACGATGACTTGTTTGGAGCACTGAAAGCCTAGAATCCAGAGCTTTGATACCAAATGTTATGAAACCAACTCACAAAAAGATAGAAAAGATAGATGAACACCTTAGAAATAAGCCTCTTTAAAGGGGGAAACCTCATTTACATTACACAAATGAAAAATTCTTGGATGATTCAAATGACAAAACCTCCATTTTATGTATAGGAGTCTAAGAGGTCACAACATAACCAAAGTCGACCTAACAATAATAATATAAGGGCACAAAAATAAAAATAGTGGGATTCTATGGGGCACACTAATAACAATATGGGGAAATTAGGGGCACAACAATAATAATAAGGGATACAAAGACAATAGTAATGGGGGAACCATTAGTATTATAGGGACCTAACATATATATATAATATATATATATATAATATATAATATATATATATAGATAGATATAAAAAAGAGAGAGAGAGAGAGAGAGAGAGAGAGAGAGAGAGATGGGGGGTGAGAAAGGGAGGTAGGAGAGAAAGGGAGAGAGAGGAGGAGAGAGGGGGCAGATAGGGGGGTAGAGAGAGGAGGAGAGAGGGAGGGACAAAGAGTTTGAGTTGGAAGGGGAGTGGGGGAGCGAAGAAGAAAGATATAGAGAGAGAAAAGTAGAGAGAGAGAGAGATGGTTTGACATGGGAGAGATGGAGAGAGTGTGTATATGTTTCTATTTGAGATAGAGAGATAAAGCATGAGAGATAGAGGGAGAAATAAATATTGATGGAGGGGGAGAGAAGGAAGACCATTTATTGCACTATATGCACTGATTTTAGTGTAGATGGTGATTTTAGTGTAGATGGTTTTCCACTATGACGTCCTCCCTCCTCTCTCTGGTCAAATTTCCAACATCGCTTAAGATCTCCTCGTCTAACCTGAGTAGATATATTCCAACTTTGAATTCTATTTACTAAAAACAAAAAAAATCACCTAAAATTTGGAACTATAGCAAACCGAAGACTCTACTTATAAATTATTTATTTCACAATAGAATTGTTGTAAATCAAAATCATCATATAAATTACTTTAATTTTTTGAAATGAAAATAATTTTGGCAACAGCTAAATCCCACCCCTTTATGGAGCCCTAATAAGTTATTCTAAGTGGCATTGTTTTACTTGAATAATGGTGATGACTTGATATAAATTCACTTATAGTAGCTAATAATAATTGTCCTCACTATTGATTTGACAAGTAAATTATGATAATTTATTTCTTTCTTTCTTCTTCTTTTTTCCTTTTTCCTTTCACAAATACAACAAAACCATTATCTTATTATCTATTTTTATTACTTTTAAATTATTTTTGCATTTCTTAAATTCAATTATTTTTTTACAATAAATTAAATAAAATCAATAATACCTTTACATTTATAAAATTAATGATATATAAGAAATAAAATTATATAAGTAAATCTACTTATTCCTTTTAACATTCTATTAATGGTTTTCAAGCATGGGAGGGAGAACATGAAACAAGGGAAAAAAGCTTTAGGATATTCATTATATCCCTATGAAGTTCCTTTCTCTATTTAGATTGTTTATCCATGATGTTCCTTTTGGGGATTGGTCTCTTGATTATTGGAATGATTGTCTCTACTTTTAGAAATTGTCGATGTTAAAATAGTTTAAATGATGTTTACATGTGAAAAGTTACAATGCTATTCAATTATTGATTAGTTGAGTGACAATTTTTAAAAACCACTATATCAAACTACTCATTGAAAGTGGAAATATGCACCATGAAATATATTTATTTTGAATAATAAACTAATCTTAAATTTTATAAAAAAAATTATATAATGCATCAATATAATACAAGGGACCAATTAGTACAATACCATGGCTTCTATAGTCTAATATCATGTTTTATTAATATCATAGTCTAATATGATGGCTTATCATAAAAATGCTTTGTTTGAATATCTTGGGTCAACGCCAACCATACCACTATCCCTCTCACGTTTTCTCCTATTTTAATTACACACACTTAACTTATTCCTTTATTTTATAAATCATTTCACAATAGAATTGTTATAAATCAAAATGTTCAATTTCAAGAGCATATAAGTTACTTTTATTTCTTCAAATAAGAATCTCTCTCATGTTTTCTCCTATTTTAACTCGACACACTTCACTTATTCCTTTATTTTATAAATTATTTCACAATAGAATTGTTATAAATCAAAATGTTCAATTTTAAGAGGATATAAATTACATTTATTTTTTCAAATAAAAATCATTTCTGCCAGAGCTAAATCCTACCCCTTTATGGAGTACTAATAAGTTATTCTAAATGGCATTGTTTTACTTGAATAATGGTGATGACCTGATATAGATTTAGTTATAGTAGCCAATAATAATTTTCCTCGCTATTGATTTGAGGAGTAAATTATGATAAAATTTTGCATTGCTTTAAGAAACACAATAAAACAATTACCTTATTATCTATTTTAATTAATTTATATTTATTGTTTTTAGATTTTATTATTATTATTATTAAATAAATAAATAATAATTTTAAAGCGATAAAGTTAATGATATATGACAATAAAATTATATAATTAAATGTACTTATTTCTTTTAACATTCTATTAATGGTTTTCAAGCATGGGTGAGAGAACATGAAACACTTGAAAAAGCCTTTAGGATATTCATTATATCTCTATGAAGTTCCTTTCTTTTCTATATTTAGTTTGTTTATCCATGAAGTTCATTTTGGGCATTGGCTCTTGAGTATTGGAATGATTGTCTCTACTTTTAGAAATTGCTGGTGTTAAAATAGTTTAAATGATGTTTATATGTGAAAACTTACAATGCTATTCAATTATTGATTAGTTGAGTGACAATTTTATAAAACAAGTATGTCAACCTACTCATTGAAAGTGGAAATATGCACCATGAAATATATTTATTTTGAATAATAAACTAATCTTAAATTTTATAAAAAAAATTATAATATTATTGAACAAT
>APFE030471879.1:0-33962 GCA_000404065.3 Pinus taeda
CTACCTGCAAAAGACTACAACCTTCTCTTCCTTCCAGGGACCACGTTTCATAAATTTTCAAACTGGATCCACAAATAACATCAATCAAACATCAAGAATTTCTGCATCAACCAATCACCTTTTCACCAATCAAAACTGAATCAAAATAAACATTTCTCTGACGAATGTACCCAGATCATAATAATAGTAATCACACCCCACTTCTGAACCCAGAACACTGTAACAATAAACAGAAGTAGCTAGAACATAAATCAAGAGATGTACGCTACTTCACTGAACCTGCGTACAGATCTATAAATTCATTCTTTCAAACATTCAGATATTAGTTAACCCAAATTATTAGATTTATAGATCAAGCATGCACCACATATCACAGATCAAAATCATATAGAGATACCACTATTCCAGCCTCAAGATTTTGACCCATCAATAGAACTTATCCTTCTCCTTGCGCTCAGGTTCCTTCTTCATTCAGATCCAGATCTGCACCATAACCTAATCACAGTATTCCAGATCTAGCACTTTATCAGATGTTCAATGATTCAGAAGATGCCTTGCCAAATGATGTCCTTCCTCTTTTATAGCCTTAGGCCTTTCACAATACCACGGACAAAAAACCATAACAATTCAATACCATGGACCCAATACTTGGGATCAACACTTATGACGAGATACCATGGCCCAAAACCATAGGTTCAAATACCAAGGACTAAATACCACGGACCAAAACCATAGGATCAAAAACTGTCAGACTAATACCATGAACCAACCATAAGATTTCCAATGTGCGTGAGCTTTTCTCTGCATGAAAGTGCGTGAAATTTTCTCTGCATGAAAGTGCATGAACTTTTCTCTGCATGAAAGTGCATGAACTTTTCTCTGCATGAAAGTGTGTGAACTTTGCTGCACTATAATTTATCGTCTGAGATGAGTGGGTTTCCATCAAGTACAACATATGTATCATAATGCCAACAACCTGGTGGTTTATCCCTAGTGGTTCCGATGACCAACCCCCTAGCGGTTTGTTGTTCACATGACCTGTTGCCTTTTTGCTGACGATTCCACCGTGGCTAACCTCCTAACTATTGGCTCTCTAACCCTAACACTAACCCAATGGTCTATCATCATCGTTCACATGCCAACGTGTCTGATGAAGTTTCCAATTCTGCTGCGATCAAGGCCTGACTTATGGCTAAACTCGGAAGGTCTAACAATTCTCGATCACATGTTTCCTACACGGTTAGGCTGCCCGTGGTGTCAACTGGCCGTGTATTGTTTTATTTGTAATTTTTAGCAATGTAATTAGGCCAAGAGTTAATGAAGTTTAGAACTTAGGCTTAGGGTTAAGTTTGATTTTGTTTTAACAATGCGATGGTTGGGACTTAGGTCTTTATGGTTTTAACATAGGTTTTTTAAATACATATTGCAATGTATTGCAGATGGTTAGGGTTACAACATAGGTGATATATTTGATAGTGAATTTGGTAGATTAGGGTTAGGGTTTACATTTTGTTTCTGAAAACCCATGTACAACATATTGTCACATGTGATGAAACCAAATACATATCGACACTAGCTACCTTTGCGATGACAGCCTCGATGACACATCGAACCTCTACAATGGATGATACAACCCACGTCGACACAAAATCATATGAAGGCAAATGACAAAACACATTTCGTCGACCAAATCCTAGCAGAATTGTCAATAAACACAAGTTGACAGCCAGGTACAAACCCATATCAACTGAATGTCATGAAAACCATATTTCTTGAACAACTTGATCCATAACCAACACTGTCGAAGCTGACGAGACCGAACTGAATTGACGATGACTCTGAACACTGACGAAGACACTTTAACACCTGTGCAACGATCTAACGAGATCCTTCTGGATCAATCCTCTACACTTGAAAGATTTTGGACCACAAAATTTTGACTAAACAAATAGTCGATGAGGGTAGAACTCCCTCTCTTTCCACCTTGACCTGATGGTGTACCAATACATTTGATCAATCACCTGCAAATGATGACCCTGATGATGCTGACTATGGCAATTTTTTTATTCAGTGACCTGTTGATCCATCTGTAGTATGAGCAACTTGTGACGATGGGAAAACAACTTGCTATGAACATGGAAATTGATTTCTTTCCATGAAGAACCATGAGTTAGTGATTCATTATCTTTGAAAACAGTCTCTACTAGATGTTGTTTAATACCATCAACAATTATAAACAATATATTTTGCTAAATGAGAGAGACAATCAAAGATACTTTGGACATCAAACCAACTACTTTATTTAACATACTTTCCTGCTTCCTAATTACTAATCGAACTTGTTGCAATGAACCCATCAAGCTGTAAGGTGAAGTCTGCTGCAACTTAGTTTGTCTTTAAAAGTATTGATTTAGCTGTTGATTTGTTTGAATCACTTTTCCTTCATTTAAATGATGTTTCCATTGATTAACACTTTCCTCTGATGCATAAGTTCCCATTAGACACTTTGACACTGCTTTAGAAAAGGCTTTGATATGAAAACAAATAGATTTCCTCTCCACTTGAAAAGTGGTTTCCAAACTGTTTGAAACATGACATGGCGACACAATACAAGAGAAATTGGACACTGACTTTCCCTAATACTGACATGTATCCTTGCAACTGTTAAGTTCCAAACTTAAACTGAATTGATTCATTCTAGCATTAGGAAGAGGAGTTTTAGGCATACACTATAATTCATGTTGTAATCCCTGCTTAAGAATAAGATATTTGGTTTTACATAGAACTAGAATAGTTTCTATATCTTTAATAAAACCATCTTTAAGCTGAGTCTCATAACTTAAAAAACCATCATGTCGATTTTTATGTTTTCCTTTCATACACATGATTACAAATCTCTTGTTGAACTTATTAATCACTTCATCTTATTAACATTAACTGAATTCAAGTGATTTTTATTTTTATGTGCCCTGACAATAAATTCAACCTCACCTTTCTTGAGATGATATTTATTTTCTCTCCTGTAAAATACTGCATCATGATCATAAAGATAAGGATTTCCTAATACAACTCCACATATGTCTACTGGAACCACATCTAATTCCACTCCATCAATGTAATTAGCTGTTATGGCAAATCTTAATTGACAATGTTTGGTGACTTTTATCTGAGTTGATTTATTTAGCCATCCTAATGGGTAAGGTCTTGGATGATTTCGTGTTTCCAAAACCAACCTTTTAACTAAATATTCAGAGATTAAATTCACTTGTGATCCATTGTCAAACATTCTATCTATCTTTATATGCTTAGAATTTATCCTTATGTTAAACAATTCAACTCTTTTATCCTCATTTGAAGGATTTATGTTTGAACAAGATGCAATAGTTTTCAAACTTGAACTAGTGTCAGAAGTCTTACTTGACTTAACCATGGCAGTTATCCTCCTTTCATCACCTAAATCTGAACCTAGATCTTGTTGGACTACTGCAATTTCCTTCTTTTCATCCTTCTCCTTAAGGAACCTTTTGGGCTTAAGTTCTAGATGAAGTTTCCAACACTTAGATTCATCATGAACGATTCTCTAGCAATGAAAACAAGTAGGTCTTTCCTTATGAGCCATTGTTGATTTCTTTCCCTTCGAGTTGTTCTTCCCCTTACTGTCATTGGAATCTTTGACTTTCGACTCTTTGGATGAAAGTGATGAAAAGTTGAACGGTCTACCACATGATTCAATATGTATGGCTTGAACACATGCTTCATCAAAACCATTAGGATTAAACATCAATAATGTATGTTGCAAATATGAATTTAAATTGTTGATGTATTTTAACAAAGTTTCACGTGTATCCAATGAAATTCCAAGCACCAATGCTTTCTTTCTGAACTCCTGAGTAAACTCCTAAGTAAACTCCTGAACACTCTGTCATTTACCTTGCCTCAGATGCTGCCAATCAATAACATCTTTCTGCATGTATCCTAAAGGATAGAATTGTTTCCTAAGAGATTTTAAAAACTTAGACCATGAAGAGATGAATTTTCCTATACGCTTTACATCTATCTATGTTTTACTTTCCCACCAGATTAAAGTTGTTCCCCCCATTCTAAGTGTAGCTAACTTTTTTTTTTTTTTTATCACTAGAAATGTTCTAAATGCAACAATATACTTCTAACTTCCTAATCTAGTTATCTATCTTTTCAGGATTCATTTCGCCATCATATATAGGTAACTCAAATTTCACATCAAGTTTTAAAAGATATGTTTTCATAGGTTTCTTTTTCATTTCAGATTCTACACTAGAAGAAGAATAAGAAGAAGAAGATGATGATGATCGAGAGGATGGAGGTGAAGGAGGTTTATCAGCCTTTCCTTTACCTTTGTCCTTCATCGATGTCTTTGAAGAAGAATTTACATCTCTCGCCTTCTTGTCTTTGTAGAGTTCTCCCAACATTTGCTTCAGAGTCAAGAATGCTTGCTGAAATTGTTCATCAATCATCTTAGTTTTAGTGTTTTCACTTGCATCAGATCCTAACATGTTCGATTTATGAACAACTTGTTGCTTTCTAATCTCTGGATCGATCTGCTCAAGGATTCCTTCTCCTCATTTCGACTTTGACCTAGTTAACATTCAATGAAAAATTCTACAAATGAAACCTGCTCTGATGCCAAATTATATGATCTAAAATGATCATTTATTAAAACTCATGTAGAATTGATTAACCATTAATGAATTGAATGTTAGCTGAAAGTGTGGAAATCGAGGAAAATTGCTTGAGAAGACTTTACGATAGCTAATTAAACACAAGGAAGATGCATAGCAGAAGTGAAAATAGTAAAAACACAGTGACACCAGACAGAAAAATCGAGTACAGAGTTCATCCCTGATGGACTACATCTCTGGCTTTGCTTTCAAGATGGGTGATCGCTTTATTAGGATTGAAACAGATGAGGTTGATTACACAGAGATTTTATCAGTCTAAATGTACACGCATGTACTTCTGATCACTATCATCAGATAGTTCTTTGAACTAGCTTTCCAACTCCTATCACAGTTCCCAAATCTGACTCCAGATGCTCCTATTACATTGAAAACAAAACTACCTATGATCTCCGGAATCTACAAACAAATATCAAAACCACTCTCCCCTTCATCAATGAAGCAAAAATACCTTTTAAAGGCCTCCAGATACATTGAAACATCCTTGGCTAAATACAAGATGAATTTGGTTGCAATCTGATTAGGTTTAGCTTTGGTCTTGTTGGAATTTGCCACCTAGGGTAGATGCATGCTCATTGAATTAGTTTGAACAAAAAAAAAACCATATAAACCCATAAGTAAACTCGATAATAACTCCAAAACCGCTGGTAGTTAGGCTAACCAGGCGGAGGGCTAATAGCTTCCATGTGAAAATCGGGTAGTCGACTGCTTGACTACCACTTGGTGGTTTATCCCTGGTAATTTCAGTGACCTACCCGTCGGCGGCTTTCTGTTCACATGACCTGTTGTCGTTTTGTTGATGGTTCCACTGTGACTAACCTCCTGACTACTAGCTCTCTAACCGTAACACCAACCTAACAGTCTATCAGCATTGTTCACATGCCAACATCTCTGATGCAGTTTCCAATTCTGCTGCAGTCAAGGCTTGATTGATGGCTAAACTGTAATAGTCTAACAATGCCCGATCACATGTTTTTGACATAGTTAGACTGCCCGCATGGTCAATTCATTGTGTATTTTTTATTTGTAATGTTTACCAATGTATTTAGACCAATAGTTAATGAAGTTTAGAACTTAGGCTTAGGGTTACGTTTGATGTTGTTTTAACAATGCGATGGTTAGGAATTAGGTCTTTAGGGATTTAGCATAGGATTTTTTTAATACATATTGCAATGTATTGTTTATGGTTAGGGTTGCAACTTAGGTGATATATTTGATAGTGCATTTGGTAGATTAGGATTAGGGTTTACATTTTGGTTTTAAAAACCCATGTACAACATATTATCACAATGTGAAGAAATCAAATACATATCGACAGCAGCTATCTTTGTGATGACAACACCAATGACACATCGAACCTCTGCGATGGATGACACAACCCATGTCGACACCAAATCCTACGAAGGCGAACGAAAAAACACATGTTGTTGACCAAATCCTGGTGGAACTGTCAATGAACACTAGTTGATAGCTAGGTACAAACCCATATCAACTGAATGTCATGAAAACCATATTACCTGAACAACTTGATCCATAACCAATACTGTTGAAGTTGATGACACCGAACTAAATTGATGATGACTCTGAACATTGACGACGACGCTTGAACACCTATGAAACGATCAGACGAGATCCTCCTGGATCATATATAAACATAAACATGGAGATGCAGCTAGAATAAAACTTTTTTTCATTAATAATAAAGAAATGAAATATGCTTACATACACAAAGGAAATAAACTAGCTCAGAAGATGGTAGCTTATCTCTGAGAAGAGATGTGATGGCTACATGCCTTTGAATTGTGTTAAAATGAGGCTTGAAGGCCTATTTATTATTGAGAAATAATGGAAAACCCTAAAATCCAAAAATCTAACCCTAGGAGATGAAGCACCAAAACTATGGACCCCGTTTCGGTAAATTGGTACATCAAATTCTCGGGGTCGTAACTTTAGCATACCATCTCCATTTTATGCACACAATACCTCATTAGAAAGATCTATCCGAGGGATACATCTTTCGAAAGAAAACATGAGTTAAATCAAATTACCTTTGAAAATTAGATTACATCACTAATAACCAATAGAAAAATAATGCAGACCTCACTCTACCGAGCTAGAAACTAGATCTATTGGTTAATATTTGATAATACTAGGTTTCTACAAGAGAAAAAAACAATTAAGCAAAAAATTAGATATAACCAAATGAAATTATGAAGGATAACCATTACATATCCTCCAGTTCAGGTGTCTAAATTTGTCATTGGAACTGGGTCTTTTGCACTCATGCTGAGGGACAATGGGAGCTTAATTTCACATAGAATGTTTTTCTCAATTTGAGCTAAGCGAGCTTCCAAAATGTATATAATTTCTTGGATATTCCACTAGTTTCATGGAATGTTATTGAAAAATGAAATGATTTCATTTATTTCCTTATGCTTCTCTGTTAAGACTCATCTCAGTACTATCTTAAGTTACTGGTGGAGAATAATAGAATGCATTTACTAATTCCTACTTTCCCTAGTATTAGTAGGACTAGGAAGCTAGCAAGAGACCTCCTCTATCAATTCTAAATTTGAAGAGGCTTGTCTATCTTTAGTAATATTCTTCTATAGCCTCCAAATATCCTCTTGAGTTCTAGGAGAGTCACAACATGATAAGATACAACAACCTCTTGAGCCTGCACCACAACATGTGACCGACTTTGTTGGCTATATCTCCTAGCCCCACAATGCCTACACATGTGCTTGCATAGCATACGGCCACAATGAATAAAGAAACAATACAATAACAGAGACACCCTTATATCCACATGCTACAAACAAGTGATAACCCCTTAAAAACAAGTGAAATTGCATGAGCAACAAGAACATCTCTTTCATCAATATCTTCCAAATGGAAAATAGTTAACATTAAATGGAAAATTCTACAAATGAAACCCACTCTCATACCAAATTATATGATCTAAAATGATCATTTATTAAAACTCATGTAGAATTGATTAACCATTAATGAATTGAATGTTAGCTGAAAGTGCGGAAATCGAGGAAAACTGCTTGAGAAGAAGACTTTAAGATAGCTTATTAAACACAAGGAAGATGCATAAAAGAAGTGAAAATAATAAAAACACAGTGATACCAGACAGAAAAATCGATTACAGAGTTCATCCCTAATGGACTACGTCTCTAGCTTTGCTTTCAAGATGGGCGATCGCTTTATTAGGATTGAAACAGATGAGGTTGATTACACAGAGATTTTATCAATCTAAATGTGCACGCATGTGCTTCTGATCACTGTCATCAAATAGTTCTCTGAACTAGCTTTCCAACTCCTATCACAGTTCCCAATTCCGACTCCAGATGCTCCTATTACATTGAAAACAAAACTGCCTATGATCTCCAGAATCTGCAACCAAAAATCAAAACCACTATCCCCTTCATCAATGAAGCAAAACTACCTTTTGAAGGCCTCCAGATACATTGAAACCTCCTTGGCTGAATACATGATGAATGTGGTTGCAATGTGATTAGGTTTAGCTTTGGTCTTGTTGGAATTCGCCACCTAGGGTAGATGCATGGTCATTGAATTAGTTTGAACAAACAAAAACCATATAAACCCATAAGTAAACTCGATAATAAATCCACAACCACTGGCAGTTCGGTTAACCGGGAAGAGGGCTAATAGCTTCCATGTGACAACCGGGTAGTCGACTGCTTGAATACCACTTGGTGGTTTATCCCTGGCAGTTTCAGAGACCAACCCCTCGGCCGTTTACTATTGACATGACCTGTTTTAATTTTGTTGACGGTTCCGCCACGACTAACCTCCTGACTGCTAGCTCTCTAACCCTAACACCAACCCAACAGTCTATCAACATTGTTCACATGCCAACATCTCTGATGTGATTTCCAATTCCGTTGCATTCAAGGCCTGACTGATGGCTAAACTCTGATAGTCTAACAATTCCTGGTCACATGTTTCTGATGTAGTTAGACTGCCCACGTGGTCAACTCGCTGTGTATTTTTTTATTTTTAATGTTTACCAATGTATTTAGACCGATAGTTAATGAAGTTTAGAACTTAGGCTTAGTGTTACTTTTGATGTTGTTTTAACAATGCGATGGTTAGGACTTAGGTCTTTAGGGTTTTAGCATAGGTTTTTTTTAATACATATTGCAATGTATTGTTTATGGTTAGGGTTGCAACTTAGGTGATAGATTTGATAGTGCATTTGGTAGATTAGGATTAGGGTTTACATTTTGTTTTTAAAAACCCATGTACAACATATTATCACAATGTGAAGAAACCAAATGCATATCAACACCAGCTATCTTTGTGATGACAGCCCCGATGACACATCGAACCTTTGCGACGGATGACACAACCCATGTCGACACCAAATCTTGCGAAGGTGAATGACAAAACACATGTTGTTGACCAAATCCTGGTGGAACTATCAATAAACACTAGCCGACAGCTAGGTACAAACCCATATCAACTGAATGTCATGAAAACCATATTACCTAAACAACTTGATCCATAACCAATATTGTCGAAGCTGACGGCACTGAACTAAATTGATGATGACTCTGAACATTGACGACGACGCTGGAACACCTATGCAACGATCCGATGAGATCCTCCTGGATCATATATAAACATAAACATGGATATGCAGCTAGAATAAAACTCCACTTCATTAATAATAAAGAACTGAAATATGCTTACATACACAAAGGAAATAAACTAGCTCAGAAGAAGGTAGCTTATCTCTGAGAAGAGATGTGGTAGCTACATGCCTTTGAATTGTGTTATAATGAGTCTTGAAGGCCTATTTATTATTGAGAAATAATGGAAAACCCTAAAAATCCAAAAACCTAACCCTAGGAGATGAAGTGCCAAAACTATGGGCCCCGTTTCGGTAAATTGGTACATCAAATTTTCAGGGTCATAACTTTAGCATACCATCTCTGTTTTATGCACACAATACCTCATTAGAAAGATTTATCTGAGGGATACAAGTTTCAAAATAAAACATGAGTTAAATCAAATTACCTTTGAAAATTAGATTACATCACTGATAACCAATAGAAAAATAATACATACCTCACTCTACCAAACTAGAAACTAGATCTATTGGTTAATATTTGATAATGCTAGGTTTCTACAAGAGAAAAAAACAATTAAGCAAAAAGTTTGATATAATCAAATGAGATTATGAAGGATAACCATTACATATCCTCCAGTTTAGGTATCTAAAGTTGTCATTGGAACTGGGTCTTTTGCACTCATGCCAAGGGACAATGGGAGCTTAAATTCACATAGAATGTTTTTTTTCCATTTGAGCTAAGTGAGCTTCCAACATTTATATACTTGCTTGGATATTCCACTAGTTGCATGGAATGTTATTGAAAAATGAAATGATTTCATTTATTTCCCTGTGCTTCTCCTTTAAGACTCATCTCAGTACTGTCTTAAGCTACTTGTGGAGAATAATAGAATGCATATACTAATTCCTACTTTCCCTAGTATTACTAGGATCAGGAAGCTAGCAAGAGACCTCCTCTATCAATTCTAAATTTGAAGAGGCTTATCTATCTTTAGTGATATTCTTCTATAGCCTCCAAATATCCTCTTGAGTTCTAGGAGATTCACAACATGATAAGATACAACAACTTCTTGAGCCTGCACCAAAACACATGACCGACTTTGTTGGCTATATATCCTAGCCCCACAATGCCCACACATGCTAGCATGGCATGCAACCACAATGACTAAAGAAACAATACAATAACAGAGACACCCTTATATCCACATGCTACAAACAACTGATAACCCCTTAAAAACAAGTGAAATTGCATGAGCAATAAGAACATCTCTTTCATCAATATCTTCCAAATGGAAAATAGTTAACATTCAATGGAAAATTCTTCAAATGAAACCTGCTCTGATACCAAATTATATGATCTAAAATGATCATTTATTAAAATTCATGTAGAATTGATTAACCATTAATGAATTGAATGTTAGCTGAAAGTGTGGAAATCGAGGAAAACTGCTTGAGAAGAATACTTTACGATAGCTGATTAAAGAAAAGGAAGATGCATAATAGTAGTGAAAAGAATAAAAACAGATTGATACCAGACAGAAAAATCGATTACAGAGTTCATCCTTGATGGACTACATCTTTGGCTTTGCTTTCAAGATGGGCAATCACTTTATTAGGATTGAAACAGATGAGGTTGATTACACAGAGATTTTATCAATCTAAATGTGCATGCATGTGCTTCTGATCACTGTCATTAGATATTTCTCTGAACTAGCTTTCCAACTCCTATCATGGTTCCCAATTCTGACTCGAGATGCTCCTATTACGTTGAAAACAAAAATGCCTATGATCTCTAGAATATGAAAACAAATATCAAAACCACTCTCCCCTTCATCAATGAAGCAAAACTACCTTTTAAAGGCCTCCAGATACATTGAAACCTCTTTGGCTGAATACAGGATGAATTTGGTTGCAATATAATTAGGTTTAGCTTCGGTCTAGTTGGAATTTTCCACCTAGGGTAGATGCATGGTCATTGAATTAGTTTGAACAAACAAAAGCCATATAACCCATAAGTAAACTCGATAATAACTCCACAACCGCTAGCAGTTAGGCTAACCATGCAGAGGGCTAATAGCTTCCATGTGAAAACCGGGTAGTCGACTGCCTGACTGCCACTTGGTGGTTTATCCCCGGCAGTTTCAGCGACCAACCCGTCGGCCGTTTGCTATTCACATGACCTGTTTTTGTTTTGCTGATGGTTCTGCTGTGACTAATCTCTTGACTGCTAGCTCTCTAACCCTAACACCAACCCCATAGTCTATCAACATTGTTCACATGCCAACGTCTCTGATGTGATTTTCAATTCCGCTGCAGTTAAGGCCTGACTGATGGCTAAACTCTGACAGTCTAACAATGCCCGGTCACATGTTTCTGACGTAGTTAGATTGCCCGCGTGGTCAACTCGTTGTGTATTTTTTATTTGTAATGTTTACCAATGTATTTATACTGATAGTTAATGAAGTTTAGAACTTAGGCTTAGGGTTACGTTTGATGTTGTTTTAACAATACGATGGTTAGGATTTAAGTCTTTAGGGTTTTAGCATAGGTTTTTATAATACATATTGCAATGTACTATTTATGGTTAGGGTTGCAACTTAGGTGATAGATTTGATAGTGCATTTGATAGATTAGGATTAGGGTTTACATTTTGTTTTTAAAAACCCATGTACAACATATTATCACAATGTGAAGAAACCAAATACATATCGACACCAGCTATCTTTGTGATGACAGCCCCAATGACACATCGAACCTCTGCGACGGACGACACAACCCATGTCGACACCAAATCCTGCGAAGGCAAAAGAAAAAACACATGTTGTTGACCAAATCCTAGTGGAACTGTCAATGAACACTAGTTGACAGCTAGGTACAAACCCATATCGACTGAATGTCATGAAAACCATATTACCTGAACAACTTGATCCATAACCAATACTGTTGAAGCTGACGACACCGAACTGAATTGATGATGACTCTGAACATTGACAATGACGCTTGAACACCTATGCAACGATCTGACGAGATCCTCCTGGATCATATATAAACATAAAGATGGAGATGCATCTAGAATAAAACTCTGTTTCATTAATAATAAAGAACTGAAATATGCTTACATATAGAAAGGAAATAGACTAAATCAAAAGATGGTAGCTTATCTCTGAGAAGAGATGTGGCGGCTACATACCTTTCAATTGTGTTAAAATGAGGCTTAGGCCTATTTATTATTTATAAATAATGGAAAACCCTAAAAATCCAAAAACCTAACCCTAGGAGATGAAGTGCCAAAACTATGGGCCCCGTTTCAATAAATTGGTACATCAAATTCTCAGGGTTGTAACTTTAGCATACCATCTCCATTTTATGCACACAATACGTCATTAGAAAGATCTATCCAAGGCATACAACTTTCGAAAGGAAACATGAGTTAAATCAAATTACCTTTGAAAATTAGATTACATCACTGATAACCAATAGAAAAATAATACAGACCTCACTCTACCAAACTAGAAACTAGATCTATTGGTTAATATTTGATAATACTAGGTTTCTACAAGAGAAAAAAAATAATTAAGCAAAAAATTAGATATAACCAAATGAGATTATGAAGGATGACCATTACATATCCTCCAGTTTAGGTGTCTAAAGTTGTCATTGGAACTGGGACTTTCGCACTCATGCCGAGGGACAATGGGAGCTTAAATTCACATAGAATGTTTTTTTCCATTTGAGCTAAGCGAGCTTCCAGCATTTATATACTTTCTTGGATATTCCAGTAGTTACATGGAATGTTATTGAAAAATGAAATGATTTCATTTATTTCCTTGTGCTTCTCCTTTAAGACTCATCTCAGTACTGTCCTAAGCTACTTGTGGAGAATAATAGAATGCATATACTAATTCCTACTTTCCATAGTATTACTAGGATCAGGAAGCTAGCAAGGGACCTCCTCTATCAATTCTAAATTTGAAGAGGCTTATCTATCTTTAGTGATATTCTTCTATAGCCTCCAAATATCCTCTTGAGTTCTAGGAGAGTCACAACATGATAAGATACAACAACCTCTTGATCCTGCACCACAACACGTGACTGACTTTGTTGGCTATATCTCCTAGCCCCACAATGCCCACACATGTGCTAGTATGGCATACAACCACAATGACTAAAGAAAAAATATAATAACAGAGATACCCTTATATCCACATGCTACAAACAAGTGATAACCCCTTACAAACAAGTGAAATTGCATGAGCAACAACATATCTTTCGTCAATATCTTCGACTGACCAAACAACACGTAATATTCAAAATAAATAGCCATCCTGACCAAAAGGAGATGAGGTAACCTAGAAAAAATGGCTAAAAAAGGAATGCCCTGTAGGTCGATTAGAAAGATGAGGGATTTCCATGACATGGGAGAGACCATCTCCTAAAGTAATAGGAAGCCCAAACTCACCAAATATAAAAACAATCCCCAACAGTGACTCCATTACAAAAATCATCCACACCAGTGAAAACCATAAGTTGAGAAAACCAATGCACACAGCCAAGGGATAAATATTACACATTTATAATTGTCAGAAAGGACCAAGGCCATTAGAAATTGGGAGAAAAATACTAAGACCATATTTGCAAGACCCTATTTGCTATCTAGAAAGACATCACAGTTACCAAATTCATAATTTAGCTCTTCAATTGAGGCATCACCATCATCATTGGAGAGATAAAAATCACCTAAACCCACATAGAATAGTAAGGAATTAATACCTCTGTAAACCGTAGATGAAACATAAACTTTGACATGCCAACTCAAATCCTAAAAAACTCTTCTCACATCCCATGGTTTGAATTTCTCAACATCACTCTATAGTATAGCCAAAATCCAATGGGAGTATGTATATACCACAAGTGATAGGAGGATTACAATGGTAGGGCACATATGTCTTCCTAGTTGCAAAGTAGCAAGCGAAGAACTCTCCAGTAAATAACAAGTCATGTGTCCAAGAAATTTAAACAATGCATGCTTCATGCATAGGGGGAGGGGGGTAGGCCACACTGCCCCCCTCTTAATTACATTGAGGGTCAGTGGGGTCGTTCTCTTGCCCCCCCTTGATCCCATTTTCTTGATGAGTCTCCACCCCCATCGAGGGGATAGACATGTCTATTTTGGAATAGGGCTTCTCGAAATTTAATTTAGCAATTATCATGTGGATGGGATGGATTTAACCTCAAAGGAATATTCTATATTATTATTAGTAGTATACACAAATTAAAGGTTGATATTTATCTCCAAATTGGTTATACCCTTTTTTCCTTTTTAATTAAATTGATTAATTAAAAAAAATTGTAATATGAAAAAGTCTCATATGAAATGGGTTATGTTTTTTGGGAATGTGGTATTGATAAACCACGACATTGGCCAATAGTATTGTAATGATTTGTCTTTACAGAGTAATAATATCTATGATAAAGTGGGTATATATATGGGCATAGTTTAACTTATAAACAAAATGACCTTTTTTTTACAATATTTTTCTAGTTAATTTTAACCAAAATCGAGTAGAGATTTTTAAAAGCTTGAGTTTAAGTTGTTTAATTTGTAGAAATCGAGTGCTCTAGTGGGGTTTTCAGTGTGGTAAATCTATTTATGCTTTCAAAAATATATTTTAAGTAATGAAAAATCACATTTTTTATCTTGCTTAAATTGTATGGCCGGATTCTAGTGAAAAAGACAATTGTCAATTTAGACTACACTATAAATATTCATGAAAAAGAATCTTGTTCCATGGTTTTTCAAATATATATATCTTTAAATTCTATATTAATTATTTTTAATAATAATAATAATAATAATAATAAATTTATCATTTTGTTAGTTTTATTATTTGTTTAATTTTAATAACCTGAGATGCCTTATGAAATAAGTGTTTTGGCATTTATTGTAGATTAATATTTATCTATATTTACTAACCATTTAATTTATATGGCTATAATAATTACGCCGTAAGGTGTTTCCCTCTGAAGTGAACTCCGCCAAATGCATTTATGTCCTAATCTTAACCGTCATATCCATTGTTAGATGATTCAACAATGATCTACCGTCCAATTTAATTGGAAACATTAAAAAAACAATAAAAAACTCTTAAGGTAATTAGTTAATAGAAAAATTAATTAATTTTTGTTCAGTTACCCTACCCAACTCGTCCATCTACGCAGTTAGTCTTTCATGCACATGTGGATAGTCGTGTTTGCTCCAGAGGAGGGCGTGGGACGAATACCTTTGCTGCAGGAGGATGAGGAGGGCCGTGGAGGGTGGGGTGGGGGTTCCTTCTTCTTTGTTGCACAAGGATGAGGAGGTCCACATAGGGCTGCTTTTTCTACAGGAGGAGGATGGCCACGAGGATGAGGAGGTCCAGAAGGAGGATTAATTAGTTGGCAGTTTTTCCCTACATCCGAATCTAGCAGCCTCCGCATCAGAACTAGTTATGGTGGTAGTTATTAGGTTGTGGTATACAATATGGGGTTACTGTTCTCATTTCTCATCTCATATCAGTATTTGCAACCTTCACATAGTAGCCTTCAACAGATTTGCAGTGTTCCGCCTGTCAGGTTAGTTAATTTACCTCCGGATTTCCCTTTTCATGTTGCTGAGCTTTCTGTCAGCAATCATCATCACCTTAATATTACATATCTTGATGATCTGGGTTTGCAGATGTCTCAAGCAAACAATCTATGGAACTGGGACTTTAAGATAACTTTGGTTTCTAGATGACTAAATATTTAGTTGTATTTGATAGGAATTTGTTTTACTATGTCACTTCTCTTTAGTCTACCATCCTTCTTTGCTTCCTGTTTCCTGCCTTTACTATTGTCAACCACTGTTCCATTTTGATTATATGCATTACTGTTCTTGAGAACCTACGACTCAGCTATATGGAGTGTTTTCTTCTGCAGCTTATTGTGGGGTCCAGTCTGTCTTCATTCTACCATCCTTATTTTCTTCCTGTTGCCTAGCTTTACTATTGTCAACCACTGTTCCATTTTGATTGTAAGCATTTTTGTTCCTAAGAACCTACAACTAAACTATATGGATTGTTTTCTTATGCGGCTTATTTTGGGGTCTAGTATGTGCGTTCATTATGACTGTAGATGGAAAATAGTATTACTGTTGCCTTTTGAACTCTTCATTCCTAGAAGTCAATTTGAGGGAATGGAGAGTTTGGGATAGCCCTTGAAGAACATCAGGCTCGTCTTTCCCAGTCCTGGTAATGCCTGCTTTCAAGCCCTGCTCCACTCCTACCATGGTTCTTTTGCTTATACCTGGAATGACAACACTTGAGTCGCTTGCATTTTTTTGAACCTCGGCCTAATTGTGATCACATTGAGACTTACCTCGACATTTCCCTTTTCATGTTGCTAAGCTTTCTGTCGGCACTCATCAACACCTTAATATTATTTCACGCTCCTGTTTATTTAAAATTTTATTATTTTGTTGTTTGAAACCATTGAAACTCATTATTGCACATGAGGTTTCCACTCGGTCTGTTTCTTGGTTGTGGGTTTTTTTATGCGCTTATTTTGGGGTCCAGTGTGTGTGTTCACTATGACTATAGATGGAAAATAATGTTACTGCTACCTTTAAACAAGGCTAATTAATGTTAAAGAGGACCATGGTATTAATGTTTTTTGAAAACCCAAATGATATGAATACTAGAAATCCAGGATTTAACAAAGATGCATATAGCCAGATAACCTCAATTGCTAGCTTGCTGGGTCAATTTATGGTGGTGTAGGTTTAGGGAAAATGTGTACTCCAACTTGAGAGGCATTGAACATTTTATCCCAAGGGAGGGAAATTTTTTATTACATCAAACAACCTTCTATTTCAGATTCATACATCCTTCTTGCTAAGCATTTCCACAGATTGATTTCACCCATCTCTCAATTGTTGTTGTATGTGATTAGGTACAGCCATAATCTTGTCCGAATGTTATGATAGAGTAATGTTTGGAATGCATTTGGGTTCTCACCAACAACCATTGTGGACCCGATATAGAATCCACATGCCCGCAACAATTACATTGATTGTGTTTTTAATGTTTTGATTAATGAATTGGTATAATTGACTGTTCTTTGTAGAAACCAACGTTAATAACTCATTTATGTGTATTATCCATTTCATTCAATCATATGCTACAACAAAAATCCCTCTTGTGATGCATTTCCTAGCAGTTACATCCTTCAGGAATAGTTTATATAATAGGGGTATATATCTAGATTCAGTTTATATATATATATAGTATCTCACCTACAACAAACTATGATTTGGCAAATGTGTCATTGTTCTAGAGGTTGGATATAAATATTTAAAAAATTTTAAATCTAATATATACAGAGAGAGAGAGAGAGAGAGAGAGAGAGAGAGGATAAATAGAATTTGAGGCCCACTTGAATCCTATGTTGAATTGGGACAAACAAGCAGAGCCTCGAAGCCAAACTAAAGAACTATTCACTCGATCTATTGATGAGCATTGACTTTGGAAAATAGTGAGTAGACCAAGATTAAACACTTATCAAATAAATATAATTTGCAGAGCAACGATTGTTTATTTTCATGAACGATCTACGTTTATGAGATATGCCATGGCCTACTGTTTACTGCTAGGATTGTGAGGACCCATTGCCCATTAAAAAATTCATTTCCTCACCAACATGATTTACGTTTCTAGATTTGTAGAATGTCCTATTAGTCATTTAGCTACATTTATTATTTGTACATATAAAAATAATAATTTATTTTATAAATTAAGATTTAGCCAAATACCAAATTAATTTATAAGATTTGTTACATGAACTTAGAGCTCTGTAAAGATGTAAGCTTTGAAACTGATTCTTTTAATGTAGTTGTCATAGGAATGCCAACATTGTTAATATATTTTCTTCACATTAACTTAGAATATTTGTATCTTTCCTTCCCTTAACATGGTTGCCATTTTCTCTTCTTCCAATTTTAGCTTTATTTTTCTTTCAAAAATTTGCTAGCCAAATTTGCTATTATAGGTCCAGTCATTCCTCAAATCAAGTAATAATTTATTGTATCTTCTTTCCTTTTGTTTCAATGTCTGTGAAGTCTATGTGATAAATGAAACTTCTTGCAATGAATTGAGCCATGAGGATGATGTAGTTTATGTTAGAAGCTCCCCTTAGTCTTTTCATTGTTTTTCTTTTATGTGTCTTGTTGAAAGCATTCCTAACAATCCCTAAAAGGATTCCTAACAATTCCCAAAATATTCATAGTGTCACGACCAATACTTCCAACACCCTCAAACATTTTCATTAAAACATCTCCAATGCTTTTTTATATCGAACTTCTCAACATTAGACCATTTCTCAATTTGTTTGTTTCACATACTCAAAGACTACATTTTTCTTTGTGAGTTGATTTAAGCATGGTTTCATCAATACTTTATAATATATTATGATTATATTATTGCTAAACTGCCACTATCGTCTTATGCTTCATAATTATTCTTTGCCTATAAATTTTAGATATCAACGAGAAGAAGCAAGAACTGAAGCTTGGATAAATTCGCAGACTTCAAAAGCTGAAGCTAAAACCAAAAAGCTTGAGGTATAAGGAGTGTGCCTATAAATATTTGTACACATTTTTCTATTAAAATATGATATTTCATCGAGGCAACATCTTTGTATGCCTCCTAACAACTAGCAAATTGTCTTGGATAGCTAAATAATTGGATTGTACAGTACATAAATTTGTAACAACATGCATTTGGCACGAATCTTACTTCTACTGAAAAGGAAATGTTGGTATGCATTGAATGGGATTTATCCACTTTTCATTTGTTGGAGACTACAACATTTAGAACATATTTTGCAACTTAGGTTTCAACCATAATAGGATTTTTTCATACGAATGCAGAATCTCATGAGATTAAGACGACGACAAATATGCCAAAAGTAATTTTCTATGTGGGGATGGGTAGCCATGGTAGCCTTTATAAATGTGCCCTGTCTCATTGAAATGATCATTTTGATGTATATTATTTTGTCACTCTTTGTATAATTAAGATGCATTTTACAAAATGAGAAAACAAAGTGAGATCAGGGTAGACATTGCTTTCATATAAAAAATGGATCCATGAAGTGGTACAGACACCATGAATCCATACCTGCAAAATAGCATCTTAAATCAGACAGGAGTTTACTTAAAATGCCTTTTTGGGCTGCACATTCAAAGGCTACACAATTTCTAAATCTACACCCATGCTTATTATCACCAGCTACTAGGGCCCCTACCTGGTTGTTTCTAACATGCGTAGGTTTCTGAAATTTTCAATTTATAGTATTAAGTATGTTACGCATGTCTGATTGTTTCTAACATGCACAGGTTTATTAAATTGTCAATTTAAAGTTTTAAATATGTTTGAAAGAGAATGATCATATGGAAGTTGTTGTCATAAATCTCTTCATTTTTATGTTTACAAGCCTAGATAGCCACTCAATTACTAACAAATTGAACATGCTTCCCACCCTTTAGTTCATAAATTTTCATGTAGTGTTATAGGAATGTAATGAATGTTAAACATCTTACGAGAAGAAAACCACATTTATGAGTTTTGTTCTGTATAGTAATTATTTTGTTATCTCTACTTTCAGAAAATGACAACAAAGATTACTGAGAATGTTATTTTCACAAAGTTCTCTAGATCAACTCATATTCAACCATACCTACAAATTGTTGAACTTGAAACCATTCAATCAATGCAAAATTCAACTCCACGATATCGCATTGCCATCTCTGATGGCACACATATGAAACACCTTATGCTTCCAACATATTTCAAAGACCTCGTAGTAACAGGCTTGCTACAAAAGGGTTTTGTTATACATGTTAAAAGTTGGACTACTTCAGCTATTGGTCGATCAATGTAAGTTTATTATAAAATTTTTATTTCAACTTTAACATTTTTATCGATATCACTTCTAACTCTAACAATCATTCCTGTGTCTCTCAGTTTCCATGTAGGTCTATAAAGCTAATAGAATTCGATATTTTTGCTTCATTTTCACCCTTAATTGGTAATCCAAAAAATATGAGTATCCCAATCACTTATGAAGAAAACACTCCCTCATCATCGAACCAAGATCCTTCATAAAAAAGGCACTGCCCTCTTCCAACTACTCGAACCCCATCTGTCATGCCAGTCCTAATTCCTATCAAATCACTAAACCCTTACCATTCAAATTGGTGCATAAAAGGATACGTTCAAAGAAAAAAAACTCTTCGACAATTTCAGAATCATTACAGACCCGGTAAAGTGTTTGGCTTTGCCCTGTTCGATACAAAAGGTGGAAAAATACATATTACTCATTTCAACAATGTAGCTGATTATTTTTTTGATAAAATCCAACTTGGAAATGTCTACATTGTCTCTAAAGGGAATGTGAAAAATTATAATAAGCAATACAACAACTTAAACAATGATTAGGAAATTTTCTTAAATGCAACATCTACCATAGAGCATGTTTCCAGCGAAAAAAACATAAGCCAACAGTGCAATTCAATATAAAATCAATCAATGATATCAAAACAACAAACATCAACTCCATTGTTGATGTTCTTGGTATTATCACTGACATTTCTAATGTGTGCACTATACATAGAAAAGACGGCTCTGAAGTTACTAAATAAATATTGGTATAGCATGGATGCGATCTTTTGTGGAGGAAATTTTCATGCCGTATCACAAGAAATATGCTCCCTATGTGTTGTAGGAAATAACCCCATCATTGCAATCAAGTCTGCCCATCTTGGAGAATTTAATGGAAAAAATGTCGGCACTACAACGAGATCCATTATCCTTGTATATCCTGACATTGAATAGGCCCACACGCTAAAGTCATGGTTTAAAAAGAAGGTTCCACTACAGCTTCTACATCCTTGAAAACAAGATATTCAACTCCTTTTGGCCATCAACAAAAAAAATAACGATTGTTGATATTTACAGTATGGATTCCTCAGAGAAACCAACATTCTTCCAATTAAAGGGCATAATAACAAAATTTGGGATGGAATTTTTTTACTACATTTCTTGCCCACCCATCGTTGATGGGAAAAAATGCATAAAAAAAAATTATTCCATAAAATACAGGCATGTTGTTTTGCCCAAAATGCAACACTGAAGTAACCGACTGTGATTACAAATACATACCTAAGATTGACATAGAAGATCACACTAGTGAATTAGCTTCAACTGTTGCTTTCGAAGACATGGGATCTACAATTCTTGGGATTAATGCCAAAGACTTCTATTTGTTATCTTCAAATCTAGATCTAATCAGGGAAATTGTCTCCAAAGCACTATGGATGGATCATATCTTCACACTATCAGTGAAGACAGAAACATTTAAGGAATTACCATAGTTTAAATGTGTTATCATGAAAGAAGAAATCTTGCATTTCACAACAGAATGCAACAACATCCTTCAAGCAATTGATGACATGTCAATATCATAGATAGATATCGTAAAATGTATTTTTCACTTTCTGAAAGTTTGTGTTATCTTATTTTAAAAATAAAATTTTGCACCATATACTATTGCATGCCATCTCACCAAATACTCTTATTTAGTATTGAAATAAATATTCATCCTCCATTGTATCTAGCATTGTGTATGTACACTTATTCACATTTTTTTCATCTTCTTTCTTTTAACAAATGAGGCAACTTGTTGCATTACACATGCAACTATCTACATGTATAAATGAAAATTACTTAAAAGTTCTTTCAAACACATATTCAAATAAAAAATTCACATAAAACTATTCAAAACTTCAATTTCTTTCTCCTCTTTCTCTTTTATACAATAACATGGTTGTTCTCTCCAAATAACATTCTTGTTTTCCCCTCTCTTGCCTATAGGTACCATAACTTTTGCAAATGTCTTCTTCTTGTAATGATGAACACGCCCGAAGATACTATGCAACAAATAAAGAATGAATAAATGCACGTTGACGTGAGCTTTATCAGGGAAAAAGGCATCACAGAATGTCAAAAAAACAAAAGTAGAAAGAAAACTGACATTCATCGTCCGAAACGTATGGTGAAAATTCACATTTTCCATCAAACCTCTCCATATTTCCCAATTCCGACCCCGAAAACAATCCTCCTTAGCAATTATCAAACTCTCTATCTTTTCGAAAAACCTCTCAAACAAATACATCCATACCTCATTGCCCTAACACCTCCTTTGCACATGCTTTCAACAACGTTTACACTAATGAAGCACATCGATAATTTCATGCAAATATTGATAAACTTGCACCTAAATGTCCATGCTTCATTTGTCTTGAATCATATCTTGGAATACATATCTGCAATTTGAACCAAATCCATTGCTTCTCCAAATGCATATTTGAAACAAAGGGTCATCCCTTCTCATTATCAAACAACATGGACCCTGGTCCTCAGCCAGCTTTCCTTACGTCTCTTTCACAAATATAAGAAATGCTCATTGCCAGGGTTAACCCTATACTCTAGGTAACACATGCACATGGTGGCCAATATAAATACGATGGCCACACAAATTGTTTTCCACAAGACATTACAAAAATCACAAGCATGTTGGCACGACATGTTGAAGACTTGGACATTCTAATTGTCACCCATCATAGTAATGACCATCATGCTTATAATTGAATTGTCAATAGACATCATGTTCTGCTGCATTAAAATACAAATTGGCAAATGACCCACACTATAAGAATGCTCGTATTAATAACAACGCACTAAAATCCTTACCAATAATCCCCACCGATGTCTCATCCTCCCTTCGCCATTCCAATACCACAAAAACAACTGTCCACCTTTCACCTAAACCACAACTTGAGCCCACTAAAGATTCCTTAAACCCATCCCTACACCACACATCATCATTCATACCCATTATTCCCAATACAAATATAGAAATCCAAGAAATACGCCATTATTTACATGCTTACAGCCACCATTCTATACTACAATTGAATGACCACCAATTGACTTATCCCCAATGAATGAATACAACACAAAAGTTCTACTCTCTATAGCTTGCTCAACCCTTTCCCCACAAGAGTTGCAACGCTAAGTCAACTAAGAATGAAAGCAGTGCAGTTACATGAATACGCTCTTCATCTCATACATTACTACAATAATGGATTCGACAAGCACCCATGCTTTCGTTATTACATATATAATCTCATGATGCAACATCATAGTCAAGCAAAAATGTTCATTTTTGTGAAAAAGAACACCGCAGATAACTTTCCAACATCTATTGAAGATCTGAACATCCGATTAGAACAATTTCCAGATGAGTAGTTGGCAGAACAAGTCATGCCATTCGGTTGATATTTACGTGGAACAAGATATTTTTGACACAAAGCTAAAAATGAACTAACAAACATTATATCTCAGCTCAGTTGCCCAACATTATCTCTAACCCACATTTAACATCACTATATATGCACCATTGATTCACAACATTTCGTGAAGTTATCTTAGAGAAACACTTCCAGACAAAAGACTATTGGTACATGTATGCATTCTACCACGTTTCTTTCATAACTCTCCAAACATCAAACCTCATCTACTACAAAATTATCTTACACAAATGCAGACTTGATAGGTATGAATGACAACATAGAGGATTTTCACATATCCATGGTTTCCTTTGGATAGAAAATGCACCTAATATGGAAAGCCTCAACTGGGAAGACACAAAAGAAGTTGATATTGCTAGGAAATTCTTCGACAAATATATTTTAGGTTGGAACCCTCGTACTCCTTCGCTTTCAAACCAACCAATTGCTCAGACAAATTCAGAAGACCCTTGTCCATTGTCCATGTCACAAATTTTTAGAACCAATCCTTTCAATGATTATGAACAACTCATCAATTGGGTTGAATGTCACACAAAATGCACCGAAAGCACATGCCTAAGAAAGAAAGGATCCTCATTTGAATGTCACTATAAAGCACCATGGAAATTACATCCAAAATCATCTTTATTCATTGACTCCAGTGGCCAAAAAACATACACCCTACTTGCAACGATGATCAACTCAATACCCATAACCCTACAACCCCTTTCGCGATATCATACAAGATATAAGAGATTTTGCTACAGAATTCATCACAAACTGGCAAACATTTTGTCGTTTCTACAAACCTTGGCATCAACATCGCACACTATCTGATATTGAATATGTTGCAAATGATAACTCAACTATTCATGAAGCCAATCCTCTAGACACCATGGAAATAAATGAATGGGAATTACTCTCCCAATCATACCCTACAAATGAGCTCCTCATAAATGAGCTTGACATGCTTGGCCTTCATGGCTTTGATGACAACCATAACTGGAACCATACCACTATCCCATTAGATCTACAAAATAATGCCATACAATTCATTGAGAATAGCCTCTCTATCCAACACATTCTTCAAAAATATCAACATATCCTGACGACCCTTAATACATTATCTCCAATGCAAAAAAAGCTCTAAATATTATTTCTAATCATTTTGCTAAGAAGGACATTTTAACTGCTCTCGGAATGATAATATAGGACACTGCTGGTACAGGAAAATCCCTCCTTATCAGTTGCATCAAATATATTCTCATAACCCTTGCAAGTCGAGAACCTTCACCGATCATGCTCCAAACCCCTATAGGCATTGTTGCCTTCAACATACAAGAATCAACAATCCATTCCACCCTCCACCTTCCTATAAAGGATCTTACACCTTTAGAAGGCAATGTTCATGTGAAATTCCGAGAAGAACTCAAGCATATCAAGTACATACTAATCAATGAAATGAGCTTTATTGCACCAAAGCTTCTCAACCATATTGACGAACGTCTTCGAGAGGCATTTCCACTACAAAGAAACACTCCTTTCGGTGGTTGTTCCATTATATTGGTTGGTTATCTCGGCTAGTTATCGCTCATCAAAGACATACCTCTATATGCAGGCACGAGCCACAAAAGCGCACTGTGGAACACATTCAACATAGTCATCGCATTAGACAAAATATTTCGTCAACAAGGCAACAACATCGCCCAGGTTACTTTCAGGAACATCCTCTAGAATATTAGAAATTCAAATCCAACAATTGATGACTACATTCCTTCCATGATTCCATGCATGTATTTCCAACAAATGCTCAAACAACAGTCCATAATAAGCAAATGATAAAATCTCTAAACACTCATGTCGCAGGATCCATTACTGAAGATGACAACACATATTCCAACATTTCCTCAGGAGACAAGCAACTTGAGCGAACTGTGTTACTATGCAAAGGCCAAAAAGTGATGCTAACTTCCAACCTTTGGGTTTCAGCTGGACTTGTTAATGGTTCTCTCAGAGAAATTATAACCATCTTTTATTGTCGTAGCTTTTTCCGAATACATTGAGCCTCCTTGGGATGAAAAAAATCCCACTCACTTGCCTATTCCAGCAATAAAAAGAAATGGACGTACGAAAATTCCACTAAAGATGGCTTGGGCATTAACCATACATAAATCTCAAGGTATGACACTGCCGAAAGCAACAATTGACATTGGGAAAACTAAACGCCAAGGTCTCACATTCACAACAATTTCAAGAGTACCTTCTCTACAAGATCTTCATATTTTCCCCGCAATCAGTTTCGATCGTTACAATAAAATGAAAGACAACAAAAACATTGCTCGCAAAAAACATGTAGAAGAAATTCTCCGTTCAACGACACCTCCAGACAATCTGCTCCAATCCATACGTTAACATGACCAAAAGGTTTCCTATATTTATTAAGCTCAATCTATTTCATAACATACCTTTCATATCTTTGGACAATAATTAAATCTAATCATTATTAATACATGGTTGCAAATAATACATTTTCATTATAGTTTCTATACACTTGATTCTAACATTTTCTTTCTTTTGCAATAGGACATATGGACTCAGAAATAACACAACTATATAACTATTGTGATGAAATTGAAGCATCAATACTTAAATTGCAACATATACAAAACAGATTTCTTTCGATACCGAATCCAGTAGTACCATTATACCGCCTCCATCTAACTATACAATTATTACTGCAAATTAAATCTGCTCTGAAATGCATAATCCACATTCATCAACATGACAGAATGCAAAAAATACGAGCAGAATGACAATCAAGAAATATGCATCTCCAACTACGCATAAATCTCCAATGGTGTTCGATATGCCATTGTTCACCTTGCATCTTCGACTAACAATATTTAAATCCCCATGACAAACGTAAGTTCATTTCCATTCATTCCAATTTCATTTTAACACAACTCACATGCAAAATTTTACTAATAAATTTCCACAATTAATTTACATATTACAAACTTTAACAAATTATACATTTTCCAGGGTCATTGTTGCTTCTTCAGGTCTTCGATGCCTCCAACAAGTTTCAATGCATCTTCAAATATGGAAACCACATTGTTCTTCACAATATTATATTTCTTTTCTCACCTCATCGATTACAATCTACTACTTGTATTTTTCAATTGAAACTTGAAAAAGGATCTTCGAAGATCAAAAGACATTCTTCATTACAAACATTGTACTTTCTGCAAATTCCACCTAATGTATATCACTTAACTTCATCTTCCACTGTTACAGGCAATCTTGTTTATTCAATATTATTATCAATAACCTTTCCCATGTAAACTACTACTAATGAATTTCCACAATTAATTTACATATTTCAAATATTAATAATACTTCTACATCACTTTAGCAAAAAATACTTTCAAATATGGAATGACAACCATGAGGTTATTCACAATGTCATATCATTTATTTCAACTCTTCCATTATAATCTACTAGTATTTTTTAATAATACCATAAATATGTAACATATGGAAAAACAAAATCTCCAAATACAAAAAAAAAAAACCTTAAAATAATGTACAAAAACATGTTCACATAAACAACAACTACTACATTGATGATGGATAACTTCTACATGACATTAACTATAACTCATTATCATCCACCCTTGCTTTCAAGAATGTCCATTCACATGTTGCTATTCTTCCACACACTACTATTACTTACAAAATGTCCATATTCAAAACACACATAACTAATACTTTCAATTGTAACTCAATATCATCCACCCTTGCTTTCAACAATGTCCATTCACATGTCACAATTCTTCTACACACTACTTTTATTTACAAAATATCCATATTCAGTATACACATAACTAACAATTTCAATTGCAACTCACTATCATCCACCCTTGCTTTCAACAATGCCCATTCACATATCGCTATTCTTCCACACTCTATACCTTACAAGGTTTCCTTTGTAACATCAAATACAAATACTAATTTAAAAATTATGATAACATATACTTTTTATATACTAAAATATTTCTAAACTATCTCTTTTGTATTTATATAACTAAATAAAACCATATATCTAAATAAAAAAACTTTAGTAAAACTATATACCCAAATAAAAAAAGTTCTTAAAATGTGTGGAATTCTTATATGATATTGATGTTAATGAGGTTAGTCTTTGAGGTTTTTTTAATTAAGTTTCTTTTTCTCTCTTTTTTTAATATATTTTTATAATTATTCATAACCCGAATAAATATGTTTTTTAGTAATTTAAAAAATAGTTTTTTTTTACCATTATTCATAATTGTGGATGATTTTTTAGGAAATAAGTTGTGTTTAAGTTTGAAACGTTTTTTAAATTTTTGGTAGACACAATCTATTAATTTAAAGTTTAAAATAGAAAGAAAAATAATAATCAAAATAGTTAAATTTATTTTATTTATTAGTTCAAATCAATAAATTAATGTATTTTTTGAAAAACAAAACAAAAGTTAAATATTAATAAATAAATTCTAGTAAAAAGTAAAATAATAATAAAGTAAGTCAAATGGGAAAAAGGTTAAACACAATTATAATAATGAAAAAAAAAATTATGTAAAAGAATTTGTCTGGGACTACATCTTCATCATATCTAATATATTATTCTAATCGAGATAAAAAATTTAATAAGAAATAAATTGTGTTTAAGTTTGAGACGTTTTTTAAATTTTTGATAGACACAACCCATTAGTTTAAAGTTTAAAATAGAAAGAAAAGTAATCATCAAAGTAATTAAATTAATATTATTTATCAGTTTAAATCAATAAATTAATGTATTTTTTGAAAAACAAAACAAAAGCTAAATATTAATAAATAAATTCTAGTAAAAAGTAAAATAATAATAGAGTAAGTCAAATATGGAAAAGGTTAAATACAATTATAAGAATCATAAAAAGAATTATGTAAAAGAATTTGTCTGGGACTACATCTTCATCATATCTAATATATTATTCTAATCGAGATAAAGAATTTAATAGGAAATAAGTTGTGTTTAAGTTTGACACGTTTTTTAAATTTTTGGTAGACACAACACATTAGTTTAAAGTTTAAAATAGAAAGAAAAGTAATCATCAAAGTAATTAAATTAATATTATTTATTAGTTCAAATCAATAAATTAATGTATTTTTTGAAAAACAAAACAAAACTTAAATATTAATAAATAAATTCTCGTAAAAAGTAAAATAATAATAAGGTAAGTAAAATGTGAAAAAGGTTAGACACAATTATAATAATGATAAAAAAGAATTATGTAAAAGAATTTGTCTCGGACTACATCTTCATCATATCTAATATATTATTCTAATCGAGAAAAAGAATTTAACTGGTGACTTCACATCAAAAAATGTCTGAACAAAATACGCAATAACTACTTATCCAAAACCGGTAAACATTATTTTTTACATATTTAAATAATACACAAATTATTTTAAATATCTATTAAAAATTATTTACATTTTTTCAATCTCTTATATATCATACATAAAATTTAGATATTCAAATCTAATATATAGATTAATTAATTAATTAAATATAGTAATTTAAATACGTGATTTATTATACAAAATTAAAATAGCATAATTGAAAAACTTTTTAAAATAAAATTTAAAGCAGCTTACTTTCAAAAAGATATATATTTAATTATAATTTTTATGAGATTATAATTAAAATATAAAAGATTTTGTGTGAGACAGGGCTTGACCATATCATGCGAATCGGGAATGGAGAGGTTATCGGGTTGGGAATTGAGTTGTTGACGGATCATTATTCCAAAAAAGGTTCAATGCTTTTTTTGACTTGGTCATCCTCAAAATAACAGAAACTAAAGGGAACTATCCGGTAAGTAGGTTACGCAACCTGTTCTATATCTCCTTATATATTGGAACTTGTAATGACCTCGGTAATTAATAAAATTATTTCTCTGTTTTTAAAAAAAAACATATATATATGTTATTGGGATAAAGATTATTATTACTTTGTGTAATAAAACTTGAGCATGAATAAAAGAAAATTACATTCAGTAACTTCTAGCAAAGGAAGTTATTTTCTTAATGATAATGTTTCTTTTCTTAAAAAAAAAAACAGTTGTCAAGAAGGGGGAGACCCCTAACTGTTTTACTCCTTCCTTAGAAAGGATGGGAAATGCGGGCTGTTTGGAAACAGACGGGAGAAAAGGAAAAACAGGCATGTTACGTCTGGTAGCGATCAGATAACATGGCACATGCTGTGCATTAAAGAAATTGTTGAAGGCAGTGGTCTGGCAATGAGCTTGGGGGGAGACATAATTCTAGCAATTAGTCTCATGGTTGGGAGGATCGACAAGCAAGGGACAGTTCCCTGTTTCTAAACCTGGAAAGGTGTGGAGGCCTAAGGACAAATTTCTCAGGTAAGTATGACTGTGGAATTTGTACATTTACTATGCTTGTATCGTTTAGTTAAGTGAGCAAAAGACTTAACAATATTCTATGATATAAACAAGGAAAAGAATGAACTCAGGAACTACTGCATTAAGGCCAAACAATGTAGAATGATCTTAATTATTCGCTAGCCAGAGGTAGCTCCTCAGTAATAGGAGGGTAACCAACAGGCTGTAAGCGAAGCGACAAATAACAGTAAAAACATTTATGACAAATAACAGTAAAAACATTTATGAAGAATATCGATGGTCTCAAATGGAGCTAAATAAGAGAACATGCCAGACTGTTTAATAACTCAACATACAGAGTAGGAAAACTGTAACTGAAAGACAGAAGGAAACCCTTATTTCATAAATGCAGCCGTGAACAAGAACTTTAGTAAAATTTCTCAAGATAAGTAACTCATATAGTAAAACTTGAAGTTATATGTTACAGAATGGTATTATGCTGCAAATTTCTGTGACAGAGATGCTCGAATATCATGATTAAAATCTAAATGCCGTAAGAATCGTGAAACATTAGCATTCATCCCACGCGAGGGTGGTTTCCTCAAATACCGTTAACCAAAAAAAGAAACAACGATAACTCAGAATATTATAAGAGATCCATACTCGGGTATTAGTAAAACCCAGAAAAACCAACTGTTGGTAAATGAATGCAAAGGAGCCTGTAGTGAAATAATCACCAAAAAAATACCATGCATGTGTGCATTAACCAAGCACGTATAAATTACAGAATAACCACTCAGAAAATGATAGCTAACATTACGAGAAATCAACCCTTTGTTGGGTGAATCAAAACTGTGCCGAGCCTCTGAGGGCGAACCCATGAGAATACAATCTACGAGTTCATAACCTAGCTCGAAATTAAACTACAAAGATGGAAGCACTTCTAAAAACACATGGAAAGAAATGGCAATGCGCCCATAAAACAAGTTTATATATATAATGGAAAACTTGGAAGTGGGTACAATTCGATATCAAGACAAAACCAAAATCTTAATACTAATTTATCAGCCTGTACATTGTGACTCGCTTAAGGGCGGTCAATGTCATATATCATTCACAACCCATGGATGAAAGTCCATGAGCAACAAGGGAAATGTAGCAATATCCAAACAATTAAACACAAGAAACCCAGGACGGGAATAAATTGCTGTAACCACGGCAGAATTACTGAGGGCTTCAACAGCAAATGGAGGAACCTGCCAGCAAACGGCGAGGTCAACTTGGGAACCGGCACCTTGATGCATAGTTGAATGACCGAATAAAACAAATCGACTCACCTGGAAGCAACGAGCCAGAAGGATTGGTTATCACTTTTCCATCATGGCTACGAGTAACCAATCTGTAATAAGATAAACAGACCCGTTAGCAAGCTTGGGTTATCCTAAAAGAAAATAATCTGTAAACAAACAAAAAGAAAACCAGAGGTCGCCGGTATCGGCCATACCTCAGCTCGAGCCTGAAGGAACGGGTGATACAACCTAGAACAACGCACGGAGGGGGACGAGCCGACAAACACCAAACGAACATAAGGCCTGCGTCGGGCAGCTGAGGAGTCACTGCCATTGCCATGGACACATATAACGCTAAATAGTCAATAAGCGATAGACTGTATCCCTGTAAAGAGCATGGATATATATATAACGCTAAATAGTCAATAAGCGATAGACTGTATACCTGTAAAGAGCATGGATATATATATATATATATAGATAATGCTAAATAGTCAATAAGCAATAGACTGTATACCTGCATCAGAGCATGGATAGATAATAAAGTGATAGACTATATACCTATATCAAAGCCTGGATATAATGCTAAATAACAACAGAGCGAAAGACTGTATACCTTTATAAGAACATTTCGACAGAGTAACAGAGGGTTCCAGCTCGGTAAAACCCAGAGGCAAGTCGAAAGACGCCTGTAGAAGCCGCGGTGGAAATGCCAAATGCATCCTCTGGCAGCAGGGTATACCCCACGGATGTCAAACCCTAACTCAATAAACCTTGAAGAGCGGGATTAGCTCTCCATCGTTCGATGGACAAGAGCTCCCTCATCACCATTGGATCTCGTCTCCAGATCCCAAAGTGCAGATCTCGGATCAGAATAGTAAAGAGCAGTCACAGTCGCAAGCGCGCATGGATAAGTAAGCGCGGTAGGTGAGCCACATGGCAAACTGTGGCAGTTTGACATTAAAAGCCTTAAAATTAAAATTATAAACCATGTACTTCTAGGATGATTTGGTACACCTTCTGCACGATATCATGGGGTATTGTATTAATGCAAGTCAATTATACCATTAACCTCATATAGCTTTACACATATTCATTGGGAAGTAAACCTTATAAAAAAAAAAATTATTTGTGTGTATACGGGATATTGTGGTAAGAGTTGTGACATATGGTATCAGAGCCTAGTTACAAAACTGAGGCCTCTGGGAAAACAAAACAATATAAATGCAAAAATTTGATGAATAATAGTAATGTGCATGTGAAAGTATCAGAGATAGAAATAATATATATAATTATTGCCATTGACATGCTAATGTTCGTTATTCTGCTACTTAAATTATGAACAAGCTCAGGAACAGAAGCCAAGTAATTACAACATGAGAAGAGCAGATAGTACATCTCATAGGTACACAGTGGGACAAGGGACCCATGATCCAGAAATTAAACCAGAACTATGGGTACAACTCGGGGAAGAAGACAGAGTTACTAATCAAGCAATCTTGGAAACAGTGCAAGAAATTAAGAGGGAAACGGCTCGATTCCGAGAAGACAATGCACGACTGACAATAGAACAGGCAAGGATTTTAAAAAGTATGTCTGAGAGACAAAATCAACTGCCAATTAATCCTAGTGCAGAACAACAGTGGATGTTAGAGGAACAAAATCATCATATACCACCTGAGAGATCTGAAGAACAAGAGGAGTGTTATGATAATGCATTGGAGCAGCAAACCTCAAAGAGACAAAGGATGGAGTTAGAAGGAGAATTCCACAAGATTAAGCCACCACATTTTGACGGAGAACAAGAAGAAGTGGCAGAAGCATGGTTTATTAATATGAATAAATATTTTCAACTGTATGAGTACGACCATAACCTTAAAGCCCAGTTGGCTATCTTCCAACTGCAAGGGAAGGCCACCTTATGGTGGGAGGAAGTCAAGATAGTGAAGGGAGTGACAGAACAAACGATCACTTGGAAAAATTTCCAACGGTACTTTAAGGAAAGATATTTAACTGAACGTTTTTATGATGAAAAAGCGCGAGAGTTCCATGATCTGTGGTTGGGACAACAGACGATGGATGAATTTATTACTCGCTTCACCTCCTTGCTCCGTTATGTGCCATATATAAGGGAAGAAAAAGCAAAAGTGCAAAGTTTTGTTAGCAGCATGCCCCCATACATGCGGGAAAGGATTGAATTCAATAATCCTAAGTCAATGGATGAGGTCATTCGTAAAGCCAAAATTTGTTATCAACAAAGCAAGCAAAAAGGAGAGACTGCTAGCAAGAAATGGAATGAAAGGAAAGGCTTCAAGTCAAATGGTCTAAATAAAGGTAGTCGCAGTGGCAAAGGATTTGGCAAGGGACCAAATAATAGAAATGTAACCAGAACTGCAACCAAGTTTAAGACATCAAATGAACCAAAAATCAATGAACAGCATGTAAGAATGGACAGTGAGGGGACGGCCAGACCCCAGGTACAGTGCTGGGGTTGTGGGG